>JAHKKF010511725.1:0-15575 GCA_019740295.1 Labeo calbasu
CGTCACATCATCAGATTAGAGAGGTCACCGGAGGCGGGGCTTGGCAGGTGAGCGGCGTGTGATTGGTCGCTGAGGATGAATGGAGCTGTCGGTCAGCGTCAGGATTCCCTGCTGGCAGACGAGACGCTTTTAATTCACACGCAGACACGAGCGGATCATAACACGCTGACACGTTTCATATGAATCTGTTCATAATCCTCTAAACACACACATCTGAATTACACTAACGAACAGAAGTGTGCCATCATTAAGATTTCTAATGTTTCAAGGCTGCATTTATTTGATCAAAAATACAGGAAAAACTGTGAAATATTACTACAGTTTGTGTAAATGTGTTCAAATTTATTTCTGTGATCAAAGCTGAATTTTCAACATTATTACTCCAGTCTTCAAACGATTAATCGCATACAAAATAAAAGTTTGAGTTTGCCTGTGTATTTATTATGTATATATTCAAGTGAAATATGTTATGTACCAAAAATATTTTTTATTTCTACATATAATATAAATTATTCAAAAAATTATAATAAATACATATACTTGTACATATTTCTTAAATATAGACATGAATGTGTGAGGCAAACTCAAACTTTTATTTTGTATGCGATTAATCGCGATTAATTGTTTGAAAGCCCTACAATGTTGCCAAACCAGGTTGTTTTTCATGTCTGCAGGTTGAAGCGACCTCAACAACATAACGTTTAGCCCCTGGAATGCTCAAGTTACCAGGGGAATTTGCAAAAAACATGTATTTTTCCCTCTGGAACGCAAATTTTACCAGGGGACCCCCCTCAAAATGTGACTGGGCTACTTTTGGGCTACTCCTTTTTAGTTTGGATTAGTAATTGGGTGGGTTTTGTTGTGAAAACCTGGCAACCCTGGTCTTCAGTGTCACATGATCCTTCAGAAATCTTTCTAATAACCTGATTTGCTGCTCTTGAAACATTTATGATTTTGAAAACAGTTGTGCTGCACAATATTTGTGTGGAAACTGTCATACATTTTATTTTTCAGGATTCACAGATGAATAGAAAGTTCAAAATAAGAGCATTTATTTGAAACAGAAATCCTTTGTAACATTATAAATGTCTTTACTGGCACTTTTGATCCATTTAATGAAGCCTTGATGAATAAAAGTGTTCATTTCTTACTGACCCCAAACATCTGAATGATGAAGTGTGTTTCTGGTCTTTAATACGAAGTGTGTGCTTCTTCCATAGATATTCAGGAGTTTTATGAGCTGACGGTGTTTGAGAATCAGACGGGAGGTCGAGTGCTCACACCGGGACTGGTGAGTGTGTGTTTGTGTACCTACTTAAACGCATTTTGGGGACAAAACTGTATGTTCATTACAGCTGAAGTGCTGTTGAAGTACAGTGTTATTTAAAGAATGATTCCAGACGTCCACAATACACTTAAGGACTGTTGACACTAAAAACCATAACTGTAATCATAACACTTACAGTAATAACTACAACCATAAATTTAACTACAGCAATAATTACATAACTACAATGACAATAGCACAAAGTGTAATGCTAATTATAATGATAATAACTACAGTTCATGTTAAATAAAAATGACTTTAGTGTACATTTTGTTTTTAGAAGCACTGGCTGCAGTTTTGTCATCTGTGGTTGTAATCGGCGGAGCTCTTTAATGCAGGATGGATTCTGATTGGCCGTCAGTGTTTTTATTGTACATCAGATTGAAAAAAAATGCTGTGGTATGTGATTATTGGTATAATTGTGGTGTGAACTTCACTATATTTTGAACATTGTTATAGTTCTTGTATTTGGTGTGAGCAGACCTTTATATCTTTATTTAGAACAGAACACAGATGAACTGAAGGAAAGAAAATGTCTAAATAAAACAAAAGGAGCGTCCCAATTCACATACTCGTTCACTATTCTGTGGTATAAATAGCACGATTAGTGTGTCACACCTACAGTGACAACACCATGAAGTGCACTTCAAATACCTGCGTGATGCGCTTAACCAAAATAACACGCTGTTGAATATTAGACACTTCACGCGCTGAACCATCACTGCTTTGATTACGTAACAGAAGAGCAG
The DNA here is from genome assembly GCA_019740295.1 of Labeo calbasu. NCBI lineage: Eukaryota > Metazoa > Chordata > Actinopteri > Cypriniformes > Cyprinidae > Labeo > Labeo calbasu. The sequence continues at coordinate 2,077 of JAHKKF010511725.1, forward strand.
ATGAGAAACAACATTGTTTTCAAACTGTAATTTCATTTATTATATGCGAGGGCCTCAGAGTCTGAGACCAGCAGTGAAACGCTTCTGCTTTTCATGTCTAGTCTAATTTAATGTTTTGTCAAAATAATCATATGATTGTAAAGTTGAACTAAAATGAACAAAAGTTTGAGACGGTCTCAGTATTTGTAGTGGAATCTGTCGATCATGTTCTCCAGGCTGATGTGAGATGATCCAGACAGCAGTGAAACTCATTCACGAACATTTGATCACCTAGAAATCAGAGCTCAGCACTGAGGATTTCTGCTGCTGCCGGTGGATCAAACTTTCACTGCCACAAAACATAAAAGAGTTGTTGTTTTTGACCCTTGTTTTCTTGTTTTGGCCTAAATTTTAGATACTAGTTCAATTTTACAATCCTCAATTACAATTTGCACAGCTAAAACTACTAACCTAACTAATTATAGAGTTCAAACATTATGAAAGACAAGTGAACAGTCAATCGGTCAAAATCTGCATTGGGACGGGGATCACACGGGACCCAGCGTAAATCTCACGAGAGCGTGCGGTGACATTCGGAGATTGAGCGAGAGCGGAAATAAAACAGTCCTGCGCAAAACTCAAGAAACAACTCTGTGCACACACACACACACACACACTCAATAGAGTTGTTGTCCGCATTTTCTTGCACTTGAATGCTTTAAAATCGCTTAAATGTTCAAATTGGCCAAGTGTATTTGTCTGTTAAAGCGCAAGAAGTCGTGAAAGAGACCATTTGGAGCTTCTCAACACTAACTTCATCTAAACAGTGATGTAAATATTACGTTTACACGGGTCCAGGTATTAAAAATATTATAATAAGCACCGCAGTATTCCATAAATCCACCTTTTCCTTTAACACGGATGTAAGCCTGTGGGTGAGACTTCGGTTCGTTACCTGCTATAAGAAAGCAATGAGAATAACGGACCGTTACGGTATGAATAACGGAATAACGGTGTGCGGTAAATTGTAAAACTGTTCGCACTACAAGCCAGTGCTCATCGTTAGGATAATACATTAATATTAGCAACTAGACTGAAAAATTTGTAGACAAACTTGAAGTTGGCTTGAAAAAGCTCAGCCAGAAAGTCTGAACGAGTTTTATAAGCTTGAAGTTTGAAGGTTTCCAGTTTGAAGTAGTGACATTTAAAATTGTTTTAACAATTAAAGTTTGAATGTTTTCAATGTCGTACCGTCCATCAGAGAAACACTGAGACAGAAAAACTATTGCCAGTGTATCTGGGGTGGTTTCTAGGATGGTTGCTAGGGTACTCAAAGTGGTTGTTACTGGAGTTGCTAGGGTGTTGCATGCAGTTGCTAAGGTACTCTGGGTAGTTGCTAAGTTCTTGCTGTTGTTGCTAGGGTACTCGCGGTGGTTGCTAAAGTGTTGCTATATGGTTGCTAGGATACCCAGGTTGGTTTCTAGGGCAGTTGCTAGAGTACCTGGGCTGGTTGCTAGGTTGTTGCTTCGCAGTTGCTATGGTACCCATGGTGGTTGCTAAGGTGTTTCTATATTGCTAATATGTTTCTAGCATGATTAGCATGTTACTAACATGTTGTTAGCATGATTAATATGTTACTAGCATGTTTTAGCATGATTAGCATGTTGCTAACATGTTTCTGACATTATTTGCATATTACTAGCATATTGCTAGCACGATTAGCATGTTGCTAACATGTTTCTAGCATTATTAGCATGTTACTGCCATGTTGTTAGTATGATTAACAAATTATTAGCCTGTTGCCAGCATGATTAGCACATTGCTAACATGTTTCTAGCGTTTTTAAGCATGTTGCTAGTATGATTAGTGAATAATTAGCCTGTTGCTAGCATGATTAGCATGTTGTTAACATGTTTCTAGCATTATTAGCATGATACTAGCATGTTGCTTGAATGATTAACAAATTATTAACCTGTTGCCAGCATGATTAGCACATTGCTAACATGTTTCTAACGTTTTTAAGCATGTTGCTAGTATGATTAGTGAATAATTAGCCTGTTGCTAGCATGATTAGCATGTTGTTAACATGTTTCTAGCATTATTAGCATGATACTAGCATGTTGCTTGAATGATTAACAAATTATTAGCCTGTTGCCAGCATGATTAGCATGTTGCTAACACGTTTCTAGCATGTTACTAGTATGATTAGTGAATTATTAACCTGTTGCTAGCATTATTACCACATTGTCAACACGATTCTAGCATTATTAGCATGCTACTACCATGTTGCTAGTATGATTAACAAATTATTAGCATGTTGCTAGCATGATTAGCAAGGTACCAGCATGTTGTTAGCATGTTTCTAACATGATTATCATGCTGCTAGCATGTTGCTAGTATGTTTTAACCGGATTTAACATAATGCTGACATGAATTTAAAAAATCTGCAAAATAACCCAAACATCTAAAAGAAGCAAAAGCCAACTGTAAAACAGTTTCAAACAGTTCAAATCTTGACTTTCAAAACAAATGGCGCGACCAGTTTTAAGCGCGCTCACATTTACCGATGCTCGGCGAAATTTCGCAGGCCAAATCCAGTCAAGCCCGTTTCGCGTGACGCCGAAAAACTTCACTTTGAACTTCAATGCAAGTGAGAACTTCCGAGCGGCTCCACAGATGAAGGACCCTTGGGTTCTTCTCGTCCGTCAACTTTGACCCCGCGCGTCAGTCGCGCTGCCGCACCGCTGCTCCACATGGTAACAGCCTCTGTCAGTCTCCATGGCAACTGCTCGTCAGTTGCTAGAGCAACAACAGTTGGCTGCCATGGCAACAGTAGTCACCCACCGCCTCTCCTCGCGTTTCCGCTCATGTTTTCACGCGCGTGTCGTTCTGTTGTTCTCGTCCCCCCACCCGTCTGTCTCTCCCGCGCGAGCTGTGAGACGGAGAGAGAGAGAGAGAGAGAGAGAGACAGTGAGTGAACGGGCGCTCGAGGAGGAGAGGAGGCTCGACCGGCGGAGGGAGAGAGCGGGGAGGGTGGGGGGGAATCAGCGCTTCTGTCGCCCCTCAGTCCTGACATGGACTGCCTGTGTATAGTGACCACTAAGGTAAGACCGCTGCAGCCCGCGCCCGCGCGTGTGAGTGTGCGTGTGTGTGAGCGAGTGCGTGTGCGCGCGACGTGTCTAAATACCGCAGCGTTCTCACGCGCGCGCGTTCCTTCGGCGCCGCTGTCTCGAGCTCTCGTCTCATTTATACAGCTGTGTGTGTGTGTGTGTGTGTGTGTGTGTGTGTGTGTGTGTGCAGCATCTCATCTTACTTTATATAACACACACTGTGTGTGTGTGTGTGTGTGTGTGTGAGTGTGAGTTGTGCTGCTCTTAAACTGTTCCTTTAGAACCAGCAGGTGTGTGTGAGCAGCTCATGTGTGTGTTTAGTGTTGCTGCTGATTTACACCTGTGTGTGTGTGTGTGTGTGTGTGTGCGTGTGTGTGTTTGGCCTGTTCATTAGGTGCATGTTGATGACGTGTTGTTACAGAGTTGTTAATTGACTTGTCCTGATGTTGTAGTGATCTAATGATCTTCATGTGGAGCGTTTAATATGTTTATTAAGCCGTTTTCTTCATGGGGACTTTTAGATTTGACCAACAGCCCAAGATTAGGCTAGTTAGCGTGGGTTGGTTAGCTCCTGTCTGAAGAACATTCAGAACAATCTGTGACTATTTCTGTATGTTTTTTGACACTGTTGTTAACTGTGTTTTCATCCACATATTTTTATATGAATTTTGGGATATTGCATAAAAACTGTTGCATCGAACACAAAGATGTGCATACGTCCTAAACATGTGCATAAAGAAAACGCATGCTCTTAACTGAGTCAGATCATTTGTTTTATCCAATAGGAAAACAGGCACATAAACTACAATGGAAACACATTTATCGAATAGATTCCTTGATCAAAAGCGTCACGTGACGTTGCCTCAGCAGATCGTGTGACTGGATAACTGAACTAACCAGTGCATCGAATCTCATCGCACACCAGGGTTGCCAGGTTTTCACAACAAAACCCGGCCAGTTGCTACTCAAAATTGGCCCAAAACTAGCCCAGTTGTGTTTCAAAGAGGGTTAAAAATCGCATTCTGGGGGTAAAATACACATTTTTTGCCAGAGTTCCTCCAGTAAAATTCGCACTCCAGGGGCTAAAAATCAGCTTATTGGGGTCACTTCAACCCACGGCAACACTGTTAAAGTAGCCCAATTCTGCATGAAAACCGTGGACTTGGCCACACTGTTGCAGACATTCTCGACTGGTGTTTTAATAGTTCTGAAATGCCTGATATATAATCACTTCCATAACTGTCACATGACTGACATCACATCTGAATGCAGGATAATCATCGTGTAGGAAAAAGAAGCCACAATTTTCACCAGTTGCAGCAAGTTTCATTTATTTATTATATACTTTGTGCGTGAAGACATAGGATGGAAACGGTGCTGCTTGTACAGTTTGTTATGCAGTATTTCAATTTGGAACTAGTGTAAAGTAGCTAGTGACATCACAGCACAGGATTTGAGATTGGCGCTGTGATCATATTCATGTGATCATATTTCTATCATCAGTAGTTGTAGTGATGAATGAAGCAAAACCAAGCAGTTTTCTGTTGGTCAGAATGGCGTATTCTGAGTTTAACCGATGTGAAAGCTGTGTGTGTAACCCTTCACTCTCACGTGAAATTCACAATCACATTCCTATTAAAACCACTGGAATCCACCTGTGAGATCCACCAAACAACAGTAAATGTGAGCACCTTGAGTATGTAGCTGCATCTGAAATTGCATCCTGTCTTGTGGTTACTATATTTGTTCAGAAACTTGCTCTGTGGTCATTAAATAGTGTGTTTTATGTATGAATACGGTTAGTAAGAGTGAAACTCAACATCATGTGCCATGTCGTCATTGGCCGTCGCTGTCGTCGGTCACGTGACATGTACGGCTCAGGTGATTGGCTCAGGTGATTCTCAGTTATAATGTTAGCCCCACCCCTCATTATAAATTATAAGGAGTGATTATTAGTTGATGTCTTCATGTTTGTCCGTGCGTTTTCTTGTTGGTCGTGAATCTTCGTGAGGATCATCCAGCAGGTGGAGCAGCAGATCTCAGTCTTGAGCTTCATGTGTTGGTTGTAGAGGATCTTCATGGGCAGACGCTCCTGTGATCTGGTGTGTCTGTGTGGATGTGCTCCAGCAGATTTTACGGCTATAGAGATGTGTTTGTTTCGAACTTTAGTCACTAGAGCTCTAGTGTGAACTGTATGTTCTTCTGCTTTATGTAAGAACTTATGAAATCCCACCAGCCTCACACATTTATTCACAGACTCTTAAAGCGACAGTTCGGCCAAAATCGAACCTTCTGTCATCATCGTTCACTGCCTGAATTTTTAAACCTGTTTGATTCATTTATTTTGAGAAATGTCATAGTGTTTCTGTCCATACACTGAAAGTCGGTGGGATCTAGTGTCGTTTGGTTCCCAGTGTTCTTCAAAACAGGTTTAAGAATGACAGGGTGATCATTTTGGGATGAACTGTGTGAGAGCGTGAGCTCTGTGCTCAATCGCTGCCTGTGAACTCATCGCCTGATAGTGAGGAAACAAGTCAGCTTCATGAGATTTCGGACGCAGCCACTGAGTCACATGATCAGTCACATGACTTTACAGTAGGGCTGGTGATACGGCAAAAAATATAATCACATTTTGTTTCAGAATTCAAACTTTAAGATTTTGATAAACATTTAAAACATTTTTATAACACACTTGAAGTAACATTCGTAAAAACACAGCACTCACATTAAAAGAAGCTCAACTGGCGTCTTTTTCAGCACAAACACAATCTGTGTGAACAGACACACAGGACTTGCAACGTGAAGCACAAAACCAGTCTGAAGTATCACATGTATATTTGTAGCAATGGCAAACAATACACTGTATGGGTCAAAATTATACATTTTTCTTTTATGCCAAAAAACATTAGGATATGAAGTAAAGATCATGTTCCATGAGGATATTTTGTATATTTTCTACTGTAAATATATCAAATCTTAATTTTTGATTAGTAATATGCATGGCTAAGAATTCATTTGGACAACTTTAAAGGTGGTTTTCTCAATATTTAGTTTTTTTCAGATTCTACATTTTCAATAATTGTATTTCGGCCAAATATTGTCCTATCATAACAAACATACATCAATGGAAAGCTTATCTATTCAACCTTCAGATGATGTGTAAATCTCAGTTTCAACAAAATGGACCCTTATGATCGATTTTGTGGTCCAGGTCACACATGTTCTGATACACTCATTCATACAGCACATCACACATGAGACATTCATCATTTTTGGGAAACCACATGAGAATGTTTTAGAAAAATTATCTGTCGGTTCTTTTCTGTAACTAAAAATTAAACCTTTTTTGTGAGAACCAATAGAGAACATTCCCTACAGGTTATTTTGAGGTTTTATTTTTAAACCTGTCAACTCATTTTTCATAATCATAAACTGCATTTTGCAAAATTACATGACTATGAGTTGTAATCCAGTGTTTAGCCTGAGTAAATGTAGAAATAACAGTGAAAAATAATGATCAGATAAACACAACTAATTATTATGTAGCACTGATTATTGATGCTCATTCATCTGAAGTCATTAATGCTGTGCAGGGTCTGGATGTGCCTAAAATAGAGTTCCATTGCCATAAAGAGAACTTTCCTGGCTAACCAGAAACAAAGGTTACAAATACTGGTTTTGGGATCATTCTGGGAACCCAGCTTGATTATCTGAGTAATCGATGAAATCAGAACAATCATTCACAGATCAGGTGATTTACTCAAAAACGTGTGAATTGAGCCGCAATGAAGCAAAGACTTGGGCTGCGTCTGAAATCACACGCTCTCTGATTACGTCCTTCTGGTCTTCAGTAAACAATTACTTCACAAAATAAGTATGTTGTACATAGTATGAATGAAATCTGGATGTACTACATTCATCATGTGACCATGTGTGCGTCAGATGTGTCATCACTGTCATCACAAACTCTCTCCTGTGGCCTCATGGGATATTAAAGTGTCCATCAGATGCGCTTCACTTCAGAATCAGGTCATTCGGTTTCATTTCGTTTACTATAAATGCTGAATTCAGACACGCTGCTCATTTCACATACTGTTTCACCTACTATACAGTAGTGAAGTATGTGATTTGGCACACAGCCGTGTGTGTGTGTGTGTGTGTGTGTGTGTGTGAGATGAGCAGCTGGCGTTGAGATGAAGAGTCTGTTTTTAGTAAATATTTTCAGTTTGATGAGTTTGATCACAGCACACTGACTCAGACGACCGTGTGAACGTTTATTTATGGATCAGCGGATGAATCAGACGAGTCGTTTTAAAGCTAAAGTGAGTATTTCTGCATCGTTAGCCTCACTAAATACAACTGCAGAAATTAAGATTGAAACACATTTCCTGAACGCTCCATTGGTCAGATAAACAGATGGTCCCGCCCCGCTCACGCGATTGGTCGAGTCAGATTGGCTGACGTGACGCTCAATCAAACGGATCAATGCTGTGAAAGCGTCACACCGTTTCACTCTTCAGGAATCAAACTAGCAGCCATTCTGAACACTGAACACACACACACACACATTCATAAATCTGAAGACCGTCATTTGTTTCTTTCATCTTCATTTTTGTGCTGCTGGTGATGTCAGTTGCTATGCAACCGTGCTATCAGAGCCAGTTTCCATGGCAACCAGAGCAGCATCGTGCACTGAATGAGAGAGAGAGCGTGGGAAACACTGTCTCTCACTGTCACACACACACACACACAGTGATCTGATTCAGAGAAGAAGCACACCAAACAACAGATTATGAATTTAAAACTGTCATAGACTCCCACTGCTGTGTGTGTGTGTGTGTGTGTGTGTGTGTGTGTGCTGCTGCTGCACTCTTCTTCTGCTGAGGGTCTGAATGGCGTCTTGTCCCGCTCTGATGACATCATCAGCCTCCTCAGCTGCAGTGGGCTCTGAGTGGAATACTGAGCAGCTCTGTGTCGCCCTCCTCTGGACAATCCCACAATCCGTGCGTGTGCTTCATGCATGTGTGCAGATTTTTTTCAGAAACACTTGAAATCTTCATACAATCAATATAACACAAATATAACACTACTATTACACTGAATATTTTAGATTTTATCTTTATTTATCATTGACCTTCAGCTGAACCTCTCAACACACATACTTCAGTCCGTGTTTGTCATCATAATGTTTTTTAGGGTTATTATTATTATATTTTATTGTTATTTAAAGGGTTTTATTATTATTTAAGGGTTTTAAATAATATCTATCTATCTATCTATCTATATATATATATAAAGTAATTTTTTTAAATGTAAAGTAAGACTTGTAATGTTTTTTAAAGAAGTCTCTTCTGCTCATCAAGAGCATTTATTTGGTCAAAAATACAGAAAAAAACAGTAATATTGCAAAATGTTATGACAATATAAAATAATGGTTTTTATTTTAATATACTTTAAAATATAATTTATTCATGTGATGCAAAGCTGAATTTTCATCATCTGTTACTCCAGTCTTAAGTGTCACATGATCCTTCAGAAATCATTCTAATATGCTGATTTATTATTAGAATGATCAATGTTGGAAACAGTTGTGCTGACAAATATTGTTTTGGAACCTGTGATTCTTTTTTTCTAACAATATACACTACTGTTCAAAAGTTTTGGGTCAGTACATTTTTATTCTTTCTTTTTTTGAAAGAAATTAATCCTTTTATTCACCAAGGATGTGTTAAATTAATAAAATAGCATAGATTTACATTGTTAGAAAACCTTTCTGTTTTAAATAAATGCTGTTCTTTTTAACTTGGTATTCATTAAAGAATCCTGAAAAAAAGAATCACAGGTTCCAAAGAAAAAATCTGTTTCCAACATTGATCATTCTAATAATAAATCAGTATATTAGAATGATTTCTGAAGGATCATGTGACACTTAATACTGGAGTAACAGCTGATGAAAATTCAGCTTTGCATCACAGGAATAAATTATATTTTAAAGTAAATTAAAATAAAAAACATTATTTTATATTGTAATAACATTTTGCAATATTACAGTTTTTTCTGTATTTTTGATCAAATAAATGCAGCTTATATAGCTACATATCATATAAAATATAGATATATTAAATATATCTATGAAAGTGTAGTTTGTGTGTGTGAGCTGTTCTTCGTTTGTGTGTGCAGAAGTACCGTTACCATGACGAGGAGACGCCGCCGCTGCAGCACAGTCCCGCTCACCTGACCGCAGGAAAGTCCGCAGAGATGCTGCACGTCAGCGACGGCGGACACGCCCCCATTGACGGTATCCACGGTTACACGCCCCAGATGCACGTATCACCTGCTAAGGTGAGACTTCAGTCCTGGTGAAGTGTGCGTCAGTTTGAGGTCGTCATATGTCCGTCAGCACGCATCCGCTCAGAGCTGTAATGCGGCATTAAACCATGACCTCTGACCTCAGCTTCACCTCTGACCTCATCATAATACAGTAACAAGGCCTTTGACGTCTCAAAGCGGGACACACGGGGTCAATCCCCTCCGCTGATCAAGCAACAGTCTCATTTACAGCAGATAATAGATTTTAATCATCTCAGTATCAATTCTTAAATCGTTAAACGTTATTTATGGCACATCAGCCATCCATTAATCACAAGAATCTGTGCTTTGTTTCTTTTGATATGATTCTTACATTCTGTCAAGTTTTAACACTAAATTCAATCAGTAAGTGCTGTTTTAGTGTGGTGACGGATTCAGCTGTAGTGAAGCGATCATCACTTCCTCTTTACTACAGCAGCAAATCAACATGAATGAACATCAGATGAAACAGAACAACTCACTGAAATCAGTCATGAATCATGTAATCCATCACTCACTGATCTGAGCATCAATAAAACATCTCGAGATCAATATTGTCAGGAAAGACAGTCAATGACCATAAACGCCATAGTCAGCTAGAAACAATAACTCTTAATATATGCACTATATGACATATTTATTTTATTTTTACTTCATTATTTAATGTACGTTTGAATAAATCTGTCATGAAAACAAGTTTTGTTGTATTTCAACAACAAACTGGAGCAGAAACTTGATCGTATAATTGTAAAGCAGCATATCTAAGCCTTATGGGCAATTTATATGTTTGTTTACAATTTTATTAAACGATTTAACCCTAAAATTAATAATATTTGAATTTGTTGCACTCTTTAATATTATAGTAATGTGTCAACTGACAGGGTTTCCTGTGTAGTTTAATAATAATAATAATCATCATAATAATAATAATGCACTATATTTAAGGTGCCTTTTAAATCACTCAAGGTGACCGTACATCAGGAGCAATAAATAAAACAACAATAAATAGCAATATCAATGAACCATAACAAAGAGAAACAGCAGTAACAAAATGACAAAAAATAACAAAAGCAAGTAAAAAAAAAAAAGTTTACAGCTTTAGTAGTTTTTTCCTTAAGAAAAATTGCAGTTGCACTGTGTCTGATGTGCAGTATATGTAAATGAATCGATATCGAATCAAGTCGAGACAGAATTGAATTGAATCAATCAGCTTGTGAAATGAAATCAAATTGATTTGTGAAATCTTACAGCTTCACTATAAAATGTGTTTTTTTTTTATTTATATTAGATTATTTTTATGTATTAATCGCTAACTACTAGTCACATGATTCTCTATACCAGTGACTCTCATCACACACACACACGTCTATATATAAACTGTGTGTATATGAAAGAAGCCTCTTCTGCTCACCAAGGCTGCCTTAATTTGATCACAGATAACACAGTAAATTAGTAAAATATTATTACAGTTTAAAACTGCTGTTTTCTATGTAAATATCTGTTAAAATGTAATTTATTCCTGTGATCAAAGCTGGATTTTCAGCATCGTTACTCCAGTCTTCAGTGTCACATGATCCTCCAGAAATCATTCTAATATGCTGATTTGCTGCTCTGAATGTGAACAATGTAATGTAGCAATTGCTCTAACTAGTTGCTCTCTCCTGTAACTAGTCTCTGTGCTGTGTGTGTTTCAGCCGGTGTTGCTCCCCAGCGGTCACGCGCCCTACTACGCCACCTCTACTCTGGTAAGCGCTCTTCCTCCTCCTCCTCCTCCTCCTCCTTACTCGATTAGACACAATACAGCATAGTGTTATAAACATGCAAGTGGAGTTTTGACAGAACTCATTAACACTTTACAATAAAGCAGTACATTTGTTACCGTATCTGAGTTAATAGAACTATTCATTGTTAGTTCATGTTAACTCAGGTCCATTATATAATATTAACACATAAAACATTTGTGTTTAGTAACGTACTAGTAAATGCTGAAATGAACATTAACTAAGATTAATAAACGCTTTAGAAGTGTTTTTCATTATGGACGCTTGTTTTCACCACAGGATAAAAAAATATATATGTAATTGTGACTTTTCATCTCACAGTTCTGAGGAAAACATATCAGAATTACAAGATATTAATAGAATAGTGATTTTTTTTTGTCACAATTCCAAGTTTACTCACAGTTTTATATATACGATTTCTTATGTCAAAATCCTGACTTTTTACATAGATTTTGAGATTTTTTGTCACGATTCTTTTTTTTTTTCATTTTCACCATGAAATAAAAAATAATTGTGATTTTTATCTCACAATTCCAAATTTTCTCCTCAGAATTCTGACTTTGTATGTTACGTATAATTACATATTTTATAGAATTTTTAAATATTTTAAGTTTACATTTTTTAGATTTTTATTTAGCTTATCTTTTGTATAAATTTATGTTATATATTATTTTGAGTTTATTTCCAAAATTGTGAGACAAAAAGTCTGAATTGTGAGTCATAATTACCTTATTTATTTCTTGAATCCTGATACTGATAACTATATTAGTCAAGTCACGTTTATTTATATAGCGCTTTTAACAATACAGATTGTGTCAAAGCAGCTGTACAGTATTAAATAGGAAATAGTGCATCAATAATGCAAAAGGGCAACAGTAAACACTCAATCAGTGTCCACAGCAGTGATGTCGTTCTGCAGTTTTGACGTCTGTTGCTTTAAGCATTTGAGCTCTTTAAAGTCAGTGGATTCTGATTGGCTGTTAATGTTTTTATCATTCATCAGTGGAAAAATTTCTCTGAAAGCGTTTGCAGCGGTGTCGCTCCTCTGTGTCGTTATCATCACAGTTGTCATGTTAGTTTGTCTTTAAATTCAAATGATTTTTAAAATGAGACATGTTTGTTGTTATCATAGTTATTGTCCTTTATCCATAAACACTGCTCTGAAGTGTAGATGTAGTGTGCGTTAGGAGCGCTGAGATTGGCGATCTCAAGTAGTCAAGAGCTCAGGTGTGTGTATTGAGACAGAGACAGAGTTTGTGCACTTCATCACTTTACATCTGTGACAGACGTTCTGATTTTGAGATGGTCCCGCCTCCAAGTGCAGATGTACCGTGTGGTTGGTCAGTTCACATGTCCGTCAGCTGATGTTCCTGTGTAAGTGGGCTGTAATTGGTCAGCGTGAGACTTTATGCCGGTCGTCGGGTGTTTTCGTCCAGATGAGTCATGTGACGCAGGGTGGTGGGCGGAGCTCCAGGTGACAGACAGACGGATGCTCTGCCTCTCCCGCACTCACACTAGCACACAAATCACCATGGAGATGGCAGGGATGTTGGTCTCCATAGCAACAGGAACACTTGATGAGAGAGTGAGACTGAGAGAGTAATGTGGTGAATAACAACCCTGTGCTGAAGATTTTTCTTGATTTAGTGTTTGAGTGTGAACTCCACAGAAAGTTCAACACCAGAACTGAGCTCACAGCACCGTTCCCTCCACAGACTGTCATTTAGTTCATTTCTCTGTGTGTGCTGTAATGATCATTTGCAGGACAGTTTTTGATCCTCTTGGCCATTTTCAGCTGTTGACAGCTGTTGGTGTGTTTCTCCTGTCTGTCAGCAGAGCTGGGTAGTAACTGATTACATGTAATCCGGATCACGTAATCAGATTCCAAAAACTAAGTACATGTAATTAGAGTAAGTTACATTTTAAAATATCCGTAATCAGTTACTTTTTTATTGATTACATGATTACATATTATTCACACAATAGCAATAAATGATCCATCATTTGTTGATTGTCTCTTATTCCCCTTTCTAAAACAGTGCCGCTCATATACACTCACAGAGTCCAGTTTTGTGGACATTCACACATAGTTTAGTCATTAGTCAGCCGACGACACACACAGCATTTGATCAATGGATTTACAATAATCATTTCAGGTTTAAGAAGTGTTTCAACATTGCATGAACACATTCATTGTTATTTGTTCTAGGGATGCACCGAAACGTATCGGCCGAAATGCTTGCGCGTTTTGTCAGTAAAGCCGGTTCTGTAATCAGCGGTA
>JAHKKF010511726.1:0-10188 GCA_019740295.1 Labeo calbasu
CTGCTGTTACTTTAAAACCTGCCGCTGCTGAACATGAAGCGAATCCGACACTGCTTTAAATGTGACGCTTAAAAAATAAACACTTACACGCACAGTTTTAAGGGAGCCTTTTTTGTAACTTCATGGCTTAACTGACGACATAACTACGACTCCATACATCCATACTCGTAATTTCATTTGAGTTTGAATATGATACAGCGCTACTGGTACTGTAGTTTCGTTTGGGTGTGAATATGATACAGCGCTTTAATATAACCTAATACAGCGCGCGCCTGTATATTTGTGCGTAACATTATAACGGTCGACAGGACAGGAAGATTCGTTTTTACTGACATATGACTTGACAACATCTCCAGCTCCGATTGTCACCGGTACCGTTTCCGAGCTCATTTGAATTATTATCTAAATTCAGACATCGTCATTAAATTAAAAGTAGTATCTTTGGAAGGCAGCAAACGGTAAAGTTGTGGTAGAGGATAAGCCGTTGAACCCTGTATTTTATTTATTTATTTTTATTTTTATTTACTTATTTATTATGCATAACTGAAACATTCTGGATGTCATAGAACAAATTGCATCTAGTAAAAAGTGGCATGGGAATCATGCATTTCTTGTGTTCCTCTCCATCTTTTTCCCCTGTCTCTCTTTCTCTCAAAAAAAATAAAAAAATAAATAAAAAGGGTAAGACCCCCTGGCCACAAACTCTGACCTTTAATGTAAGTTGACTGCCACAGTGAAGCAGCAACTGTCATATTGTCAACTGAGCCAACAATAAGAGCACAAGCACCACACAGACGCTTACTCAAGACGTGAACCCTAGACAGACTCTGTGGTGAGAGAAAGACAGTGAATCACTAATGAGTAGTTGAATGACTTGGGCGAATGCCAGTGAATATCTCTCGGAGGAAAGGCAATAATCTGATTAAGTTTAGGATGTGTGACTCATATGCAAGTATGAGAATTATTGTTTTAAAAAAAAAATAGTTTACCCAAAAACAAAAACACTTTTACTCAATTATTTATGCACACTAATGTCATTCCAAAGTGGCAAGACTTTCTTTGTTTGTTGAAAGCTGTATGTGAGGAGCAGACCAGGTTTAACATGAATAAGACCTGGGTTATTCTATAATTGTGGGTACATCCCATGTCCGTGAAGTATATTTTTTATATACTTTATTCAATATATAGCCCCGATGCTTAATTTTCTAGTACAAAATTAGATTTTTTCCAATCACACTACTACATGTTAAAAAAGCCATGTTTTCTTTCTTTTTTTTTTAAATTCTTTTTTATTTCATTTTAACTATACATGTGTACATACAAATTTCCATGTACTAGATAAAACATAAACCAACAAACAAAAACAAAACAAAAGGCTTCTCAGTATTTTACATTAATATACCATATCACCTCTTTTCTTAGTCTTCTATCAAAACTTCTATCAAAACTCCACCACATTTTAAAAACAATTTGAAAGGTCCCCAAACTCCATCAAAAATTCTGTATTTATTTATTAATATATATGTTATCTTTTCCATTGACATGTTTGTTACCATCTCCTTACCTTTATTTATATAGCACTTTATACAGTATAGATAGTTTCAGCTATGTAAGGCCATGTTTGGGTTTTTGGGATACAGGAAAACTTCTTTCTTCACATTGTCAAATTCTAAATGTACCCCTAATTATAGAATGACCCACTTAAATTTTAGCCTGTACCTCAAATTAAACCAACTGTGTGACCTATAAAAAATTTTTGTAGCTTGTTTTTTGGTCACAGGTCACAATCCACTTTAGTTGAATGGAAACAAGCAGAGTGAACATTTTGCAAAGTTTAGCAGAAGAAAAGGAAGTCACTCTGGTTCGGAACACATGTGGTGCATAAATGACAACGTAATTTTCATGCTTGTTTGAGCTATTCAAGCCACATACATAGTGACAGAAACAAGATTGAGCAATGACTCAGGAAAAAGTTTGTGAAAAAGGCAGCATTTTAAAAAAAGGCAGAATTTTGAATGTGCCCATGAGAGTGAACAGTGAAGAAGTTTGGGAAAAAAGAGATGAAGAGAACAGACGGAAGATGGAACAAAGAGTTGCATAATGGTAGAGATAAAGAGGATGAGTTCATTTGGGGCTATCTGCTGGCTCCGAGCTCAGAGTTTACATGGATGGAATAGCAAACATCCAGCCTTCAGACTGACCTACTTTCATCAAACAGCACACGGCCACATCTCAACCGTGTATACCTCCCTCAGCACCTCAATTACCCCTGATGAACACTGTGTACATCCAGTTCTTACTGCTGTAATTCTGGGCAAATCATTTCTAGGGTCGTTCCTGTGGTTTTGGATTTGTTTTGACTTCATATTGAGCACTTGGTTATTAAAACCTTTCCTGATTGACTTTGGATGTTGCCATTTGGATTTACAAGGGCTCCTGAAAAACATATCCTGTATTTTAATCCCCCATTTACTGTACGACAGTTTTCACAGATAATATTCGTATATCCATTCTTATAGATCTTTAACTGCCTGTAGCATAGCCTGTCTCATCTGGACAGTTTTGAGATTGAAGAATCAGCACACGCAAGTGAGTTTTACTTTGGCCTTGTTTTAATGTCCTAATGCCCACAACACTTGCTATCCTCACTGTCAGGTAGTTGTTTGCTATAAAGTCTACCAGTGCAGGCATTACAGAAGGGTGGATAGTAGCTGCAAAGGGGGCACTTGTGAGCACACTCTTGTATCATAAAATAACAAATGGGGCACTCTATGTTCACATGGACTTAACAGAAACACAAAATACTAAATCAAGGGTTCCATATTTGTGACAGGACCTATATCAGCCCTGCTTCCGAAGAATCATAATGAGTCTGGACCTTGGATAACCCCACCAGTTTGAACAGTGTGTCGGCTTGTCAGCGGTAACTGTGAGTGGTGTGAGATATAGCCTCTCCCAGACATCAATCACCACAGACGGCTCATAACCCAGCAACACACTGCCATGTCACAGACTCTAAATCAGTCTGTGGGCAGTTCAGTATGCTCTACAAACACTACCACAAGTTTCACTTTTATATACTCTGGATACTGCAAATATTAACACACCAATAACTGCAGTAGCCAAAGCAGAAAAGCAACACTACAGTGTGTTGTTGGTGTAATGGAGACAATTGAACACTTACAGCCTGCTGAAACTATCCTGCTGTAGTAGAGCAATACTAGGAGATAACTGCAGTAGTAGAGCAACCCTTACGAAAAAGAAGTTTATTCAAGTGAGCTATTAGCATACTTCTTCTAAACTAAAAATTGGAAAGTATACTTTGTCTACTTTTTATGTACTTCTCAGAAATGTGCTTTATATATTTCTCAGATAGACCTATATACTCAAAATTACATTAAAGTATACTTGACTTAGAAAAAGTATATTTGAGCTATACTTGTACTTTAAGAATCTGTATTTTCATTGTCATACGCTAGGGACGCTATTGCACATCTTATGTACAGAATTTCCAAAACACAAGTGAAGAAGAACCAGAAACAACAATCGTCAGACATAAAACAGCATCAAAACCATAGTTATGTAAAACTGTGTAAAGTTATGGAATAAAATGTCAAACTATGAAGAGGTAATAATGACCGACAAGCTTTGGGGTGTTGATCAACTCCATCTATGTTTTGAATATCATAAATAGTCTTTTTTTAATAGTCAATTTTTTTTTTTAGCTTTTTGTTTAAAATGTTGTTCTTTTATTTTTTATTCATGAAACATATCCACATTCAAGTGTTTATAAAAAACAATGCATGAAGCTAGAATAAAATGTTTTTATTTACAAGCAGATGCCCTGTTCTTTCTTTTGATGTTTTGCATGTTCAGATATTCATATAACAAAATATATACAAATGAATACCTAGATAGGGACATAGTAGTATACTTAAAGTATGATGTAAAGTGTACTTAAAGAAAACATATGAGTATACTTGCAGTATAAATCTACTAAACTAGTAGTTTACTGAGACTATATTTCAAAGTGTACTAAAAATGCATAAAAAGTATTTAATTATTAAATTATCAGTATAGCTATAAGTTCACTTTTAGTATACTTGCAGTACAAACTGAAAACATAGATGTAAACTAGTTGTGTACTCAAAGTTTACTACTGTTATACTTAAAAGTATACTTTTATATACTAGAAAGTGGGCCAATTTAGTCCCAAGGAGTATTGAAATAGTACAATTAAAAAGTATACTACTGACATTTGTATGCTTAAAAATATACTTGAACTTTACTTAAGTTTACTTAATAAAATAAACTTGAAGTACACTTCTTTTTGTAAGGGAATAGTATACTGTTAAAAATAAAATGTTAGTAATTTTTGTAGGAAAAAAAAAACCTGTAAAAATTTCACCTTGAAAACCTGTTAATTGATTAACTGTAAGTTACCTTATTTTAGTGTCATGTGTGTTACCCTGATGGTGTCTTGTCTTGTGTGTATGGCGTCTATAAACTGTATTACAGTCTATAAATAAATAATGGCCATACTTTATAGACAGGCCACTACTGATTAATAAAGTGTTGTAACACCTGCATTATTATGGTGGATATGAGTACTTTTTAAAGTAAAAGTCAAGTTCAAGTTGACTGTATTATTAAAAATATGAGCCAGATGTACGAACAGCATGTGTCTGTGCAAACCCTCTATGTAAATTCACACTAAGTGAAAATAGTGTATTTCTTAGTGATAGTGTAACTAAGTGCAAATAGCTATAGATTCTATTTACACTATGTTCAACTAGAACGATTCTCTGTTATTAATACTACTTATGCTAATAAGCCATACAAAATGATCTGCACCTCAGTATTGTAGTACATTATAAAACATTGATTGTAAACTATAATTTTAATTCAAACTATTAAATGGATTCCACCTCATTGGGACAATAAAGCCCTCCCTACACTTACCCTAACTCTACCCGATACTTCATTTTCTATACTTTATTACTCTCTTTATTTTTACTAAAGACATTTTCACTTTCATGTGCATTTTTATAAAAAGGAGAATATTTAAATAAATCACGCAACGTGATTTACTAAGGTTTGTGATTGTAAATTTACTGGTATTTGTGCAATTATTCCACAGAAATAATTGCATGTCTTAACCTTTGGTAGACAGTGCTGGGAAATGATCCAGCTGTGTCTGTTCTTTTTGTTTGCTCATTATCAACTTTCTGCTCCCGTCTAATTTCCCCCGTTTCATAAATCTGGCCCTATATCACTTAATGAAATATATGGTTATAAAAACCTACTTACACCAAGAACAATAACTATAAAAATAACTATTATACTACATTAGAGTCCACACCATGCATGTTAACTTTGTTTTTTATAAGCATGTGCTGCAGTGTCATTTGCCTCAATATTTTAAAAGCAGGATGGATACTGATTGGCTGTCAATGTTTATCAGCTGGGAAGTGATTCCAACAATATCATTACTCTCTGCCATTAGCTGTTCTTTGAAATTTAGAATGATTTTAAAACTATATCAATATCCGTATTGTACAAGCGTCAATATGCCATCCTAAAATAGCTGAAACATCATCAGCTATATTTTTTACAGTAAATGTCTGGCATTCTGATCCTTATAAATGGTTTTAGGGCTTCCTTTGATTAAAGTGTATTGAATATGTATATATATATATATATATTAAAGGATTTATGATTGTATCCAAACTGGTATCTCAAACACTTGCCAACAGTCCTATCTGAAACTCATTAATAATAAACCGGCACAATAAACTGGGAAAGGAGGAAGTATTTTAACAAGTAGAAAATTATATACATACGTGTGAAAGATTACACTACACCAAACTTCACTATGGCTTGTGACTTGTTAGAGGTTTTTAACAATTAACATCTGTTTGTCTCGATGAGGGAGATGTTTTACTGCCTCTGAAAAGTACACGAAGATTAGAAGGCTGTTTCATGTGTGTTCAGAGCTGAACATTTAGGCATACATGCTTTCATGAGATACTGAGCAGAACAGACTGCCTGCAATTAAGATGAAATCTGCACTTCCTTGATAATAAGCCATGTCTGAATTATTAACAGGAGCTGTTCCCTGAGGACTCAGTCTCCAACTGAGTTCATCAGCACACACACAAACACCCAACACACACTGTATGTACATTCGTGCTCACACACAACGTAGAAACACTAAAATGCAAACATCAGACATGAAGACAGGCATAAATTTATACATTAAATACATGTTATTCATTAACTTGCAAATGTAAGGTATCCACCAGTCAACAGGTTGTGAGATGATGCAAATTGAGGCCTGCCCCCAATTCCACAATAAATGCAATAAATTGTATTTAGTAGGTCAGTTAACTCACATGTACACAGTTAACATGTTTGTGTACAAAGTCAAAATGTATAGTTCTACCAATTTTGGATTTTCTGACATAACATATTAGGGTTTACAGTGCATAATAATTTGATAAAAAATGTAGCTTATTGTTTTTTTTTTTTTTTTTTTTTTTTTTAAAAAACCCTCTTGAATTCATTAAATCAGCAGATGGTGAAGGTTTTCACCTTCAGAGTGTTATAGAACTATAAAAATAATATGTATAATAATAGATAATAAATAATAATAAGATATATATAATAAGAAAAATAAATAATAATAAGATATTCACCCAAATATATGAAAGCTGTCAGTGCAAGGATGCATTTAATATAAGAGTATTAAGAATAAACATATTCTGTTGTTGCAGAAGTGACATTTAGCTTGTTATTTCTCTACTGTCTTCAGTATTTATATTCAAATTGCTATAATGGATTTTTATAGTTTAAGAAGGTTTGAGACAAAGGTAAAACCATAAAACTATATACACATAAAATGCATTTAAATTAGTTATGTATGTATGTGACCTTCATATAAAAGTGAGCACAAAAACAGCTGAAATCTGTTCATTAAAAAAGTCCATTATAGTTACTCATTCTTTTTCTCTTGGGAAAATGATTAGAAATATCTGTCGGATAAATAAAAGGAACTAGCATGTTTGTGTGTGGTTTATTGCATCTAAAACATATCAGATATAATATGATGTTGAAAAATATATCAAAGGACAATACACAATACTTGAAATATTGAAGTGCAATGTTCTGCTGTATTTCTGTGGAAGCAGTTTTTTGACGCTTTGCGTTTGGCAAATGCTTTTATCCAAAAGTACACAACTGAACTGAAGCCATGACCTTGGTGTTGCTACTGCCATGCTCCTCTGTTTGAGCTACAGGAATCTTATTTTATAGAAAGAAAATGCACTGTCACTAATTCCTCTTCCCCATACATAAGATTTTCCACACAATTTGTTTCAGAATATAGTCATGCAGAATTGGTGCTTTAGAAGTACTAATAAACAGCCAATATGTTTATAAAAGGCATGCTAATAAGTAATTAGTCAATAGTGAGAATGGTTCCCTATACTAAAGTGTTACCTTTGTTTCCTGTATTCTTTTGCACTATTGCAAAGAAGCTATTTTTGTTTACATGTTCACCGAATCAAACTGGGGTGCGTTTCCCAAAAGCATCGTTAGCTAACTATGGTCGATAGTTCCATTGAACTCTATTGGTAACGATGGAACTTGCTACCATGGTTGCTTTTGGGAAACGCACCCCTGGTCAGTAAATGAAAATTTCTCAGCAGAAATCTCTAGTGTTTTGATATTAATCATATACTTTGTGTCAGAATTCTACAGTCTTTTACACGCATGCTGAAAGGAGCACTTCGCCTACTGGTCTCCAGATGATGGACTTTGAAATATCTCAAATAAATATCAGACAACAGATGTTATAACTGTTTTTGTATTTATATATACAAAATGTGAACTTGCTTGCTCTCTCTTTATTTCACTGTCATCTCTCTTTCTCTCTCATTGGCTCCTGACTCTTTGCCCTGCTGCCTTGCACCATTAAAGACCTTAAAGACATGTTATAAATAACACTCTAGTCACTTCACATTACAGTCTGACTGACTGCCTGGCACCCGCACTGACCCGCCGCGCAATACCCTGGCAGCACATTACCAGCCATCACACACTGACACACACACACAAACACACTTTCCTTCCCTTTTTCAGAAAAGAATATCAACATGACATTCTTTCAAATGGTAGATTACAAATTTTGTCAAGACACACAAACCCTAATGCACACACCCACAAGGGCATTAAGAACATTAAAAAGATACAATAATGAGGAGACAGTCATTTTCTGTTGTGACAGGCAATCGCTCATTCGCTCACTCACATTTCGCCAAAGACAGTCTAATAGGAAGATGATAAAGCTTAATAGCGTTTTGCTTGTTTTTGTACAGAAATCATTCAGGGACTGCTTTCAATTAGCATTTTACAAATTTCTTTTTGTACTAAGTTTGAATTAATTAAATCTCTCATGCTAACCAAAGCTGCATTTATTTAATCAAAATACAGTAAAACAGTTGTTGCTGCTCAATATTTTTTGTGGAAACTGTGATTCATTTGTTTCAGCATTCTTTAGAGAGGGGATTTTCCACAAGTTCATATGATTCTTTAGGGTCTTAATGAAAAGTCTATAACAGGGGTGGCGAACTCCGGTCCTGGAGAGCCACAGCCCTGCAGAGTTCAGCTTCAACCCTAATTAAAACTCACCTGCCTGTTGCTTTCTAGTAACCCGTCAGACCTTGATTAGCTTGTTCAGTTGCGTTTGATTAGGGTTGAAGCAGAACTATGCAGGGCTACGGCTCTCCGGGACCCCTGGTCTATAACATACTTTGGATAAAGTTTCTCAATGGTAGTGAAAAACAACACCCTTTTTACCTTGTCAAAATCAGCTCAACAGAAATCAGCCTATTCTGTTGCATGTTCCTTTAAATGCAAATGAGCTCTGGTAACCCCGCCCCTCCCTTCTGTGGAGTGACGAGCCGTGCTCTGTTTACTTTAGCCTCATTTAGCCGCTTTTAGCTGCTAAACCTGCTAAGTAGCACATTATTAGGAAAGGCAGTTGCAAAGATACGTAAAAAACGTTATACTTACTTCTGCTGCAAGTGAAGTTGGATCACAAATGATTCGCACGAACATAGACGGATATATGTAGATCGGGAGGCGCATTCCCTTTACAAACAAAGGTAATCCACTGCATCTTCAGCGGCTCAGATGTCAGGAGTAAATGATGACCACTATGTTCATTATTACATCCAACAACAGAACACCTCAATCGCTTAGGAGCCATTATTGTCTACGTCCCTGCTCTGGCATCGAAACAGTGGTGATTGGACTGTAACAGCTCATTCAGGGCAGGTCTAAGGTAAGATGCCAGTGTCAATCAATCTATCGTGGGAGCGGCCTCTGTCGGTGTGTCATCACACAGACAAGAAGATGAGAATGGCTTTATTTGAGGGGAAATTATTTTTACAGATTAATTAAAAACCACTTGGTGGATTTTTGTCATTATAGGATAGATGTGTACATACACTGCCAACACACAATCATGTTCAAACAACGTAAAAGTGAACTTTGCATCCGATGACCCCTTTAAATACAAAGTTCAAAAGATCAGCACTTGTTTGAAATACAAATCTTTTGAAACATTATAAATGTCTTTACTGTCACTTTTGATCAACTTAATGCATCTTTGCTGAATAAAAGTATAAATTTCTCCTATCAATCAATCAATCAACATTAAAATTAAACGGTAATATATCACAGTTGCCAGAAAAATATTAAAGACAAAAAAAAAAAAAAAAAAAAAGTTTTCAACATTAGGAATAATCTGAAATGTTTCCTGGCACTAGATCAGTATAGTAGACTGATTTCTGAAGGATCATGTGAAACTGAAAACTAGAGTACTGGCTGCTGAAAAACTGTATAATGTTTCATAATGTTACTGTTTTACTGTATTTTAGATCAAATAAATGCAGCCTTTGTGAGCATAAGAGACTTATTCTAATTCATAATTTCTTTAAACTTTCACATCTATCCTCCTTTAAACATCAAACTTGTTTACATGTTAAGAAAAGATTTTGTCAAGCCAACATAAATTTATCTTACAAACTTTTTTAAACCTAATTAACGTAGATTAGAGTCTTACCTAATTCTGCTATTAATTTCCATAATCAGAATCTTCTTGATTTCATTTTTTTTTTTTTT
>JAHKKF010511727.1:0-12058 GCA_019740295.1 Labeo calbasu
CAAGAAAGACATGAGCATGCCAACCACACTGAGACTGATAGTTCATGGTAAGAGAACAACTATGGTTTTGAGATGTTTGTGTATTCTGTGTGGGGTTTGCCTTTTAAAGTGTGCCATTTCTTCTACTTGTTTTTCAGAGAAGACATTTCTGTCACTAACAAAGTGGATGGTGAGCAAAGGTGGTGGCCACGTTTTGGAGCAGCACCTGGGTTTTGCAGATGGCTGTGTATTTTTTGGCTGCATGTCTTTTTCTCCATTGTTTCTGTTGCCTATAGATTCTTTGTGAGGATAAATCCAGAGGATACAATATAATGCACTGCAAAACGTCCTAAGACAGGGGAAATGGTGAAGATGCAATGTTTCAGCAGTTTAAGACTGTATTTTTAAGTGTTATACATGCATTGTTTAAAATAAAGTATTTTATATTTTGTGATTATTGTGTCTGTTTTAATTGAATGTCAGTAGTACCTATGTAGAGTAAAAATAAAATAAATTTAAATGAAATTAATATAAAATTATAAAATCTACTGAAATCTATATTAAAATGAATAAATTACAGTAGTATACTGATTAATTTTGCCTTTTTAATAGTATTTGGCTTTAAAACAGCTATAGTTTGCAACTGTAAATTAAATACGGTTTGCTACTGTAAATTCTAATTACAGTAACTTACTGGAAACAGTGTTGCTAGTAAGTTACTGTAAAAACCCTTTGAAATGTCTAACAGTGTGATTTAGGGGTTAGCTGGTTTAGGCGGGAGAGATGCGTGATTTATACACTTTATAATGTTACATTTTGTAATATTGGCATTGTTTTATTTTTGTACTACGTTTTTTTTTTTTTCTCATTCAGTATTTTGAGGAGGCTCTGCCTCCCTTATGTCCTCATAGGAAATGCCCCTGTAATAAACAGCCAATATGCTAGTAATGTGCATTCTTATAAGCAGCTAATTAAGAAAATTGGTCCCTAAACTAAAGTGTTACCCAGAAAAGCCATACATATGGAGCTGGTCTTGCATTAGTTTACAGGCCATGCACTATATTAAAAGTGTTTTGAGGTCACAAAATTATATTGTGCAAGAAACCACACCAAAATAAGCCTTTATGACTCCACAATCTGCTACTGTAATCATAATTTGTCTACATTTTTGCAAAAAAAAAAAAAAATTAGGCAGAGGCACATTTTTCCAGTGAGCCTACATTGTCTGTTTTGTCCCATTAACGTTGTTGTAACACTATACAAATCCTTCATATCCTTATTGTTTTTTAATTAACATTAAGTGCTTTTTAGAATAGAGTTAGTAGTTCAATGATTCACTCTTTCGGCTCAGGAGGGGATGAGCCATTCAAACACATGCTGTCAGAAAGCATTTTTGCCTGGCCAACGGCTCTCTGATATGACAAGTCAGCGTTTCATGCTCCCATTTCAGAATAGCCCAGATAACATGCACCAAAGACTCTTTCAGCCAGTCAGCCACTCACAAACACCCTCAACGCTTAAGTGCAATTGTTTTGAAACCCAGTAACAGTCATTTTACTCCAACAATCCTCAATTTGATATGTAAACTCATTGTGGATTGTTGTGGTTGGACACAAAACAGTGCTTGCAAAATAGCCTGGATTCCATCTACGTTTCCCCATTCTGTCATTTTCCCGCTGAGATATGTTTGATGGTTAATTGCAGATGGAGCGTGAAATTCTTTGTTGGGATCTGTTGGAGTTGTGTAATGGTTTCTGGAATGGTTGGGGGTGAGCTTTTCTGCTTGGGCTGAGATGTCATGCTGGTGGGAAGTTAAGCGGGGTAAACCAGTGGACGTAATGATGTGGGCTAACTTGCTCTTACTCGCCTTATCACAGTGAAGAACACAAAGGCTTGCATCCTGTCAAAAGTCAATGTGAATGGACAGATCACAGGGATTGCAGATGAAAGCGCTTGCATGGAGAGAATCATGAGATGCTGGGAAGAAGCGAGAGAGAGAGATGGTTGAAGTTAAGAGGGAAGATATCAGAAGGGGAAGGGAAGCTTGAACAAAAATCAGAGGATGTGTATGTGATTTGCTTTATAGAATGATAAACACAGAGACTTTGGCTGTGTTCTAAAATCTAGGGCACTGTCTACATAGGCAATTGCTTTCTAAGGCAACATACTGAAACACCTGAAAGTAACGTAGTGTACCCATTGCATATGAACATTAATGATTCAGTACTTGGTATGTTACAAAAACAGTATTATTTTAATATTATTGATTATACTAATAATAATTCATTGTAATATTTTGAATTATACTTTACATTGCCATTTTTATTTTAGTTAGTTTTATTATTAAGTTGGCTTGAGAAAGCCAACTTACTGAAATGCTATTTAAACTTACAGTTATTATTATCCTTCTGAGACTAAAATTGTATCTCCTCCTAGAGCTTTAACTCTATAAACTCCAAATTCAGCCCAGATCTTCAGACTGATCTGACCAGGTGTGCTTTTTTAACTGATCAGACTTACGATTTTCCTAAAACTGGGAAAAATCCCATAGACTTACATTGACGGAATGTTCAAATGAATGAGAAATTTTGCCTTGAAAACTTGGTTAAAATAAGTATTTTATACTTTATTTGATTTCAGTTAATGTTATTTTATTTCAAGTAATATTTGTCTGCTTTTTTAAATTTGATTTTTTTTTTTTTTTTTTTTTAGCCTTTTTGGGTAAAATCACCTAAAAATGTCTATAGTTCTTCAAAGATCTTAAAATGCTTGAACCCCAGTAATTTATTTATTTTAGTTTTTCTCCCCATCCTCATAGCAGTTATTAAGCTTTAAGTTTTCTTAGTTTTAGATTGTTTAGTTTTAGTTTTTTTAGTATTAAGTTGAGAAATTTTGCCTTGGAAACTTGGTTAAAATAAGTATTTTATACTTTATTTTATTTCAGTTAATATTATTTTATTTCAAGAAATTTTTTTCTGCTTTTATTATTATTATTATTATTATTATTATTATTATTATTATTATTTTAGCCTTTTTGGGTAAAATCATCTTAAAATGTCTATAATTCTTCAAAGATCTTAACACGCTTGAACCCCAGTAATTTATTTATTTATTTATTTTAGTTTGTTTCCCTTCATCCTTATAGTAGTTATTAAGCTTTATTTTTGTTTTAGTTTTAGATTGTTTAGTTTTAGTTATTTTAGTACTAAGCTGAGAAATTTTGTCTTGGAAACTTGCCTAAAATAAGTGTTTTATATTTTGTTTTATTTTAGTTAATGTTATTTCATTTCAAGTATTGTTTTTTCTTCTTTTTTGGTTTGGTTTGGTTTTAGTTTTAGTTAAGTAACATCAAAAAGTACCTTGATATTACAATGTGATACTGATACCACAGCATCACTGCAGTAGGCTGATTGTTTAAAAGGAAAATTAATCGGTCCCACTAGAAATGAAAGGTCAGATTGAGCGTATTGCATTGTGAGATACTGTATTTCATTAAGTGCTCTGCTTGTGTGTATTTTGACAAATGTATGGGATGCTTACTGAAAATTTGCATGTCACACACATTACATAAATGAGGCATACTTGAATGATTTGTGTGAAGGTGTACTATTCTGAACATACTATTTTAGAACTGAACACTGTGAATGTCTGAGATCTGCTGACAGAATAAATAAAGGAAACATCAAGTCATCATCTGCCTTCAAGCATATTAAACCACTGCAAAGGAAAAACTGTAATATTTAACAAGCAGGAGACAGTTCATCCTGACAAGCTGACGTGCTCACATACCTAATCAGACATTTCTCCCTTGTGAAAAATAAGTTGGCAAACTTTTAAAAAGAGTATACTTATTATAATATATTGTAATATACTAATAATATACTGTTAAAGAACATAAGGTTACTGATGATTGCAGGGTACAGTGAGTCGCACTGAACCCTTCTCGAGCAGGACTTGCAATGGTGGCATGTGCATTCAAGGCAAACTGTAATTTTAAAAGAATAGTCACCTTATTATAAAATGGGGTTGTGATATTTTAGCCCGGGGTCCTGGGTATAAGCCCGTGCATTAATGCTGCGCAGTTTGTAGCACTCTACAAGTGCTCATTCAATACACGTAAGTGTGCTTCTTTTCAAATGACTACGTGATTGGAGTCCAGTGATGAGCAAGAGTCGGTGGAGGAAATGAAAAACAGCAGATGGAAAATTTAAAAAAGAATCTCTTTTAAGTTCTTGTGCTTCCTTCGTATTTCCATTTAAAATTGATAATCTTATATAAGAGCGTGAGGAAAGGAGACTGCAGAGTTTGATGTGTCTAAGAAGAGAGAGAAGAAACAACAAGGATAGACTTACAGAGGCATAAAGTGACTTGGTAGGGAAGTAAAATGAGCTGGAGAGGTTTGATTATTCCGTTTGAATAACAGAGTAACTTCTTTCTTCAGCTTTGTGAACTGAGAGATGATAAACAAACCGTCGAGCCAGAGGAACCCCCTACAGCGCTGTTACACCATCCTCACACACACACACTTACGTGGTGGGGGGTTTAGTCCCCACAATGTAGGCAAAACGTGACCCACACTAATTTCTATCATACTAATTCATGAACTCTAAAGGCCATAGAGCAAGTGAGAAAACACGAGAACAGAATAACACAATCACTTCTCAATCACACAAACACACTTACATGTAAGCTGAAGTCTGTCATTTCTGCAGCGTTAGCGTCACCAAATGAAATAGCAAATAATTAATAAATAAATAGAACACTCCCTCCCTCTTTCCTCCATTGGTCAGTCAAACAAATAGCCCCGCCCCAGACTCACATCATTGGCTGAGTCAGTATTGCCGTGTAGTCTAAGCGTTTAGTGTTCTAATGATTTTGACTCTGATGCTGAAGAAGACTGACGTATTTTTTATCATAAATACAGCAAAATCAGTAATATTGTAAAATATTATTACAGTTTTAAACAGCTGTTTTCTATGTGAATATATGTTGAAATGTAATTTATTTCTGTGATCAAAGCTGAATTTTTATCATCATTATTCCAGTCTTCAGTGTCACATGATCTTTCAGAAATCATTCTAATATGCTGATTTGATGCTTAAGAAAAATATTATTATTATTATTATAAATTATTATTATTATTTATTATTAATGTTGAGAACAGCTGAAATGTAGATTTTTTTTCTTTATACAAAGGATCGTTTAAAAGAATATCTTCTGTGATTTATGTTCAATTTAATGCATACTTGGTGAATTAAAATACAAATGTATTTAAAAATAAAATAAAATAAAATAAAATAAAATAAAATAAAATAAAATAAAATAAAATAAAATAAAATAAAATAAAATAAAATGACCCCAAACTTGGTAGTGTAGTTAGTGTTTACATATTATATAAACTGGAATAGAAAAGAGTATTTATAAGTATTTAAATAGAAAACATCTACACTACCAGTCAAAAATATCTGAACAGTAAGTTTTGTAATGTTTTTTTTTAAAGAAGTCTCTTCTGCTCACCAAGCCTATTTGATCCAAAATACAGCAAAAGCAGTAATATTGTGAAATATTTCTATTAATTAAAACATTGCTTTTTTTATTGTAATATATATATATAAATCTTATTTAGTCCTGTGATCGAAGCTGTCACATGATTCCTCAGAAATCATTCTAATATGCCGATTTGTTTTTTTGTTTGTTTGTTTTTTGTTTTTGTTTTTTTGCCAGAGTTCTTTGATGAATAGAAAGATCCAAAGATCAGCGTTTATCTCAAATAAATACACTATATCATTCAAAAGCTTGGAGTCAAAAGCTTTTATTTTGTAATAATAACACTTTTATTGATGATAAATTGATGATAAAGACATTTATAATGTTACAAAAGATTTCTGTTTCAGACAAATGCTGTTTTCAACAGAATAATAATAATAATAATAAAATTAAACATTTTTTGAGCAGCAAATCAGAATTTCTGAAGGATCATGTGACTGGAGTAATGATGCTAAAAATTTGGCTTTGAAATCACAGGAATAAATTCCATTTTAAAATATATTCAAATACAAAGCAGTTATTTTAAATAATAAAAATATTTATAAATGTTACTGTTTTTGCTGTACTTTCGATCAAATAAGTCCAAACTTGGTGAGCAGAAGAGACTTCTTTAAACTTTAAAAACTTTTGACTGGTAGTTTAAATGAGGACATACTGTAAACACAGCATAGCCCTAACCATAAAAGCAAACATTTTGCATTTTTAAACATAATTTACTTCATTTATAAATAATTTCTACATTTCAAGAGATCCCTGGACATAGATGTACCTAAAGTTTGGGACAAAGAACAGCTAAATAAACACACACACACACACATCAAAGAACACAGCGACGGCACACATGGACACTGACTGCAGCACACAAACACATCTCGATTACAAACACATGCAGACCTCAAATCAAAACACATGCATAAAACCTCTGAACCCACCGTATATACATATTCCTAATCCGATCTCATACTCTGTTAACGTGACATTTGAGTTTATGACACAAGAAATCCTGCGCCAGCTGAAACACACTCACTAAACACACTTCAGCATGTCATGTTACATAAGCGTCGGACAAATCCTTATAATCCCAACACAGCAGATTTCAAGAGCCGCCGCAATTTCAGAATCACTCTATGAGTGTGAGATTACAGGACCTCATGCAAAGTGAACACACGACCGCAGATAGAAATTGTCTCTTCAATCGTAGGCAGCACTGAAATGAAACGAAGACACTGTGAGCTGCTTCTCAGATTTTTATCCTGTGAAACGATCCAAATCTCACATCTCTCTTCTAGAGACTCACACTGCGCTCAGCTTTGCCAAGATACTGAAGTCTGCAGTCAAAAAGTCTCTCAATATGAAGTTATAAATCAATGGAATTGATAAAATATATGAAACATTTGCCATCAAATCGTTCCAAGGCTAAAAGATCTGAGCTGCTATCCACGTTCATGTTACAGTGCCAGGCTCTTACAATGTCCTCATTGATTTCTATTCTCATAACTACTAAAGACTACTAAAGAATTTAATTTAGGTTGAAGGTTAGGTCATAATTGCTGAAAATGTTTTCTGCTTCAACCTTCAGATTGGTTCTGACACACTCAAGAACCAACGCCAGATTGATTGATTCTTCGTTTTTTTATTCATTATCATTGACTGAACTATGAAAAAAATACAATGACAAATAGTTTGTTAAAATTTTGGGACTATTTATTTTTCACATTTCACACATTTTGTACACAATAGGACAGTTTCAATTGAGTGAGGTTCACAAATGAGTGTGGAAATCATATTATCTGTGACTAATGAAAGTTTTCATTTCTCCATTTGAGCTTTTTACAGAAAGTCCATTCAAGCAAAGATTTTTGTGGGTGCACTGCAAATCAAAACCACAACTTTCAACAACAGAACATGAGATTATCTGTGAGGAAATGTGTGTGTGTGTGTGTGTGTGTGTGTGTGTGTGTGTGTGTGTGAGGTTTAGCTATACCCTACGTTATAGGGACGTAATGTCCCCACAAAGATTTTTTGCTCCTTTTTGGAGGAAACAAGCTTAAAAATCATACAGAATAATTATCATACAGATAATCATACAATAATCATACAGAAGCAGATTTAAAAATGCCTGTAGTTTTGTGTGAGAGGAAGGTTTAGGTGTAAGGTTAGGCTAAGGGATAGAAAATACAGTTTGTACAGTAGATAACCCATTACGCCTGTGGAATGAACCCACAAAACCACAAACCAGTGTGCAGGTCAGGTTTGCCCAGATTATGTGAATCAGGGCCTATATGTTTTAATTTTTCCCAAATTCTGTTTTATTTTTTTCCAAATTCCGTTTTTCCTGAATGGTTAAATGGAAAGAAAATCTTAAAGGAAAACTCCACTTCCAGAACAACAATTCACAAATAATTTACTCACCCCCTTGTCATTCAAGATGTTCATGTCTTTCTGTCTTCAGTCGTGAAAAAATTATGGTTTTTGAGGAAAACATTTCAGGATTAAGGCAAGACTAAGGCAATGCAAGTAAGTCAAACGCTGTTTACAAACAAAAAAGTACAATGATGTTGGACGATTCTAAAGTTGTAGGAGAAAATAAGATGGAGTAGTTCACCATTCTCTACCTTTTTGAGCCGGAGTACACAGACGATGAACTTAGACATGATTCGTAGTAGTGATGGGAAATTCAGATCATTTTACCGACTCAGACCTTTGAGTCTCGTTCAGCAAAATGAACGAATCTTTTTTCGAGTCATTTTATTGATTTTAGCAAAACATAATTAAAATGTTACATGTTTCTTCCCTAACACATCTACTGCTTACACAAACGTTGATCACACTACAAACAAGACAAAACTATAATGCTACAAGAAACAGAAAAGATTAATTCATTGTTTACCTGGGTCTTTAGTCTATGATTTTCTCACCTCACCTCTTATTTTTAAGTTTTCAGGTTTGAGTCGTTCGTTCATCACGTGACAGTCCCATTAGATGAACGAATGACTCGAAACCCGAAGAGCGAAACAGGTGAACTAATTCCAGTACAGAACCTAATAGGATGTTGCGCATGCGCGACTGATCGAATCATTCCCCGAGACGACTCGTTCTTCCCGAGTCACATTAAAGATTCGTTCAAAAGGAAAGAATCGTTCAAGAACGACCCATTACTAATTCGTAGCATCGTGAACGCGCATCCCAGAGCCTGTGCTACATGAGCTTTTGTGTTTAAAAAGTATACAAATTTTTATTTTTGGAAAAAAAAAGGATCAATCGTTTCACTAGATAAGACCCTTCTTCCTCGACTGGGATCATTTAAAGCCCTTTGAAGCTGCATTTAAACTACTTTTTTTTTTTTTTTTCAAAGATTCAAATTCATTTTTACCAAATTCTGTGTTTTTCATCAATTTGCATTTATTTAAACAAATTAATGTATTATTATTTTTATTATTAATTAATTAATTAATTTTCTATTCAAAAATACTGTGTTGCGTATTTACATACGATTTTTTCTGGTGAATATTCCTTAAAACCAATATTTTAATAATACATTTCTTATTACTATCATTACATAAAGTATAATATTTCTTTCATAGTTTCTTTAAGTTAAACCAAACTTTTATTTTGACAAGGTGCTGTGAAGACCTTTAAAGTTTCTGTTTATATTAGCTACATCAGAGATTGTCTTACTATACGGAGATGAGAGGGTCTGTATTGCTTACTATTGGAGAAAGAGTAACAGCTAACTTGGATCACATGTCCCTTAATAACCAATCACATTACACTCTTGACATCATTGAATTTCAGTGAGAGTTGTGTGACACTCAATCGCTGTTTACGGATATCATAGGTGCCGTAAGCCTCGGAGGCTGCATCTTCCGGAGCTCGCATGTGAAGACTGCACAGGTCATTAAGGATGTCTTATTTAAGAAAAGTAACCATGACTGTTATTCCTTGTGAGGTGTAAAATACTATATTTATTTGTTTTACTTTGCAATTTAGCAATTACTTTTCCTAAACAAGTCTTCCCCTATGATGTATGCAGCCTTCAAAAGCGACCTCCAGAAGAAGCAGCCTTCCAAATGATGACGCATCATCAGTCGGCCATATTGGCTGAATGTAAACAATGCCACTGAACCGAATGAAACTAGCATATTTTGCTGATTATTACTGCTGAAAATGGTCAATTATTGTCATGTTTTGGGCTGTACTAATCGGTCAGACCAGGAAAACATGTGGAGTACAACAGACTGCCAAAAGTTATAACAAATCAAAGAGAAAAGTGCAAAAAACTGGCATTTGGCATTTGTGGTTGGCCAAACTGAACCAGGATTTCCAGGTTTGTTCTTATCATTTCCAGCCAGGTAGGTGAAATTTTAGGCTATATTATCTTAATTAATACTGCTCGTATGTATCTTTACCACCTATTAACTTTAGCTTGTCAAAATATTGTGCCCTTTCCTGCTTACCAAGTCCTTCTCTATATGATTTAGCAACTTCTCCTTTTTTTCCGTGAATTAGACAGCATAAATTAGCAGAACAATGTGTTTAGTAGTACATTAACCATGCAATCCATGCTGTTATTTACATCCAAGTATCACCAATATGGAAATAAGTGCAAACCCTCCATATGATATGGTGGTAGTTCTTCTCAAAATAAATGGTAAAATTCTCATGAAGTGATTCTCAAAGCAGTTCTAGAGATTATGTTTATGTGTTCATGTATTTATATATTAAGGTGCCAGAAGCTGAAAACCACTCATGCTTCAGTAATAAATGCAGTAAATGCAACCGCACGTCTGCGCCATTCATTCACACAGAGACACGCAGAACATGCAGGATTTATATTTAAATAGTATCCTTGCAGCTTAATATTTACAGACACTAGTCCATATAGTGTTTTGATTTAAGTTAACTGACCTACTTTTGATTTATTTATCCAAAATTTGACAAATTCTTTGACATTCCAAATTAAACAGTAAATTACATTTTTATGACTGGATTTCATGATTCCATCCGTGTTTCCCACATTTTAGGAAATTAACATGAATCAAATGTCTCCACAAGGACAGAAAAACCTGAAATCATCTATAGCATGTGAACCAGTCAAAAACAATTTTTTAAATAAATAAACAAACATGAAGGAAAGATTTAACTGATAGCATAACTCAAACTCATTGATGGACAGTCATCAACATGTGTTTGTGCACAACAGCTTGTTGTAAATCCAGCGAGAGGTGGGTTCACACAGGTCACATGAGATTACAGGCATCCTAATCGGGTTTGGCAGATTCTGATATCTGTAATCAGATCCTCAGCTCAGATGCACGAAGTCTCTGTCTTTCTCTACCTCTGCTGTCTTGAACAGCTCGAGTGTGATTCTGTGCTCTCATTCTGAGCCATGAAGCTCAAAACATTCAAACAGATGTGCGTTGCCAAACAGCCATCTCTGTGTGATCGATAGAGCTTATAAAATAACAATGGCAATACACTGAAAGTGAAAATCTGAGCTGTCTGCTGGGAGAAGATGGAGGAGTAAAATATATTCTGGCTCAAACAGGTCTGAAGTTGCATAACAATCATTTTTTGGTCTGGATCTAAACAATAAGCTATTAAAAAATCATTACAAATGCAATTAAGAGAATAAATATACTTGTAAGTTTTTGTGGGTTAAATGCAATTGACCATATGCACAGAGCGTTCTTTAGAACTTCCACATAATGATAAACCAGCTCATTTTATATGTGCTATATAAAGGTGGAGATTCTTGAGACTCCTCTCCTGCCTCGTTCTTATCAGAAACTGAAAAAATAATAATTGCAACATCGTAAATAATGGTAGCAGCATGAACATTCAGTTTCATGTTATATAACAACATAAAATTTAAATGCGAAGCCTGGTAATCCCAGGAGAGTACCTAGACACATAGATTTTTACATGTAACATTTAAATGCTGACAGCTAAACACTGCTTAAGCTAACGTTAGCTAGCTAGCGATGCTTCTCTTCAACGACATCTTAACAGTATTCTTGATAATCAATAGCTTGCCTTCATAGTCATGAACACATTTTTTAAATCTTGTAATATTTTAAAGCCTTTATTTTTTTCAATTCGACAGCTGTGCAGTAAAATTCTCTTCAAAGATTCACATTTAATTCATAAAGACGAGATGAAAAAACGACTTTTTAAGATGAAAATGATATGAAATTACCCTTATAACCAGAAGATGGCAGTAGAGGATCACTCATTGGCTGCAGCTGCCATTTCAACTCCCTAGTTTTTTCAAGTCTTGCTTTTCGATTTATTATAAAATTACTAGTATAACAAATTTTAATACTACTACGGCACTGAAGTATATTGTATAGCAAGTGCAGAAAGTCATTAAAATAAACAAATAAATAAGCTCAGACACAAACAGTCTACAAGAGTGAATTATTTAAATACTGATATATAGTTAAATATTAATGGAATAAGAATTAAATAATGCATTCAATATAAATCAATATGAATTTGAAATAGTTTAGATTTAATTTAATAACTTCAT
>JAHKKF010511731.1:0-31966 GCA_019740295.1 Labeo calbasu
TGGTGAATAAAAGTATTAATTTCTTAAAAAAAAAAAAAAAAAAAAAGAAACAATAAAAATGTACTGACCCCAAACTTTTGAACGGTAGTGTATATAATACCGAATTGTTTAAAATGATAGTATTGAACCGTTTGAAATATAATATATATATAGTATTTTTCCATAACCGGTATACGGTGCATCCCTAGTCAGATGGCGCAAAATTGTTGAATACAGTCACTATTTTTGTTTCCTTGCACACAAAAAGTTTTCCTGTAGCTTCATCACATTATGGTTGAAACACAATTGTCACATGGATTGTCCTATTGGGCCTGGGAACGTGTCAGTTGCATTGCTGTCTATGCAGGGTCAAAAAGCACTCTGATTCAATCAAAAACATGAATTTGTGTTCCAAAGATGAACGAAGGTCTTACAGGTTTGGAATGACATGAAGGCGAGTAATTAATGACCAAATTTTATTTTTTTGGGTGAACTACCCCTTTAATGTACAATTGTTGCAGCTTTCCTTGCAGTCAGACTGCATAATATAAGTGCATAGTGTAGAATGTGTCATTTGGGACTGACTTTCTCACTAGAATGCTCCTTAATATAAATTTTTTGTGAGGCCTGGAAATTTGAGGCAACATGAATGACAGTGACTGCTCCCCATGCACAGATTACAAAATCGGGCCACAGATAACAATCCACAAACCTGATAACACTAGATTCAGCAGTCGAGTGTGAACGAAAGCAGCCAACAGCACAGAAACTCAACAACCGAAGTGTGAACGCCCAATGAGTCATAATGGCAAGCTACCATGACACAGCTTCAAGAGATGCATTTTTACAAAATGAGCTCAACATTAGATTTATGGCATTGTTACAACCACATAAAATAGAGTTAACATCAGGCAGTAGTTTGTAATCCTTTAAAACAAGCAAAGCTCTTTGTGTTTCAGCATACTGTTGACGTCTCATTCCCAGGGGCTTCCCTTAACACATTATCTGTCTCTGCCTCCTTAGGAATGGAAATATATCCTCTATATAAAAAAGACTGTGACACATTTTAATATCTATAAAAAGCTATAAAAACAGTACAAATTCACTTTTGAACTGAAAAAAGAATAAATCTGTTAACCAAACAAGGCCAGTAGCAATGAAAGAATTGCATTAGATCTCATTTGGATTTCTTCAAGCAATCTGACGCCTCACAGCTAATGATGGTCAGATTCACAAGCTAATTGTTCTTTAAAGTGGTTGTTTTTAATGAATCAATAGAAGCGATTTGCAAATTGGTCTGCATCAAACTCATGCGTTATCAATCGGTCAGATTACGGAGTTAATAACACACTCACACGCTCAATCGAAAGTCATCACTTCTGGTAACGCCAAACTGATCCCAAGAGAAAAGAAGATTGCTTTTAATAATAATTGATTGGTATCAAATAATAACTTGCTATTGACATGTTAAAATAAGCCTTTTCTGAACCAGAAAAACCCTTTTTCTTTGCACACAAAAAGTATTCTCGTAGCTTCCTGAAATTACGATTAAACCACAGATGTTACATGGACTATTTTAACCATGTCCTTACTACCTTTCTGAGCCTTGAACATGTCAGTTGCATTAGTGTCGGATTTCATCAAAAATATCTTAATTTGCGTTCTGAAGATGAACAAAGGTCTTGCGGGTTTGGAACGACATAAGGATGAGTAATTAATGACACAATTTTCATTTTGGGGTAAACTATGCCTTCAGGTAAAATCTGAAGTATATATGTTAAAAACACATTGGGGTCGTTCTATAATTGTAGTGACATTTCCATCTGATTTTCTTCTTGTTGAAAATGAATCTCATCAATAATATATTTCACTACTGTGCAATATTCATTACCTTTCATTTCATTTTATACAAGGTCATACTAACTGTATGAGAGTAGGATTAAATATACACTACCAGTCAAAAGTTTTTGAACAGTAAGATTTTTAATGTTTTTTAAAGAATTCTCTTCTGCTCATCAAGCCTGCATTTATTTTTTCCATTTGAATATATTTTAAAATATAATGATCAAAGCTAAATTTTCAGCATCATTACTCCAGTCTTCAGTGCCACATGATCGGAAATTCTAATATGCTGATTTGATGCTCAATAAACAATATTATTATTATCAGTATCAATATTATTATCAATACCATTCATATTTATTGATATTTATTGATTTATTTATATATATTTCTAATTATAGAAATGAATACTGGGTCATTCTGTGTCAACTCAACTAGAGGTCCCCGGTTCAAATTTTTGATTTTTGCTAATATTTATTCTGAAGAAAGATAGACATGTATAATGATGAAAGCCAAAATATTAAATATCATGGATAAATATTTACTTAGTTATCCACTATTTTGTAGAGGGAGGTCAAAATGGCAATTTTCACCTTAGATTCAGAGTGAAGAAATATGACTTCAGAAAGATGGCAGCATCATTATCTTATTTTTACTCAGAGATTAATAGTTCTGTTAGTAAAATCTGTTGACTTTAGCAATCTTTGTTGCATTATGTGCCAATGGTGACCATTCAAAAAATGGGGAAACAGCAGTTTTTCTCCAAAGTTTGCACGCCTGTAACTTAAAAAATATTTAAGGTATCTTTATGCCCTTTTAGATATTGGGTCTTAACAAACTTTCCTTTTGGCATCGTAATTTTTAATGCCCTATGAGATTTGGTTCGATTCGAGAGAATTTCAATATGACTCCAGGAGTAAATCGTTAAAATGTACACATTTTCAGTGGTCAAAAGCCAAAATGTGGGTCAGTTTAAAAAAAAAAAAAAACATAATACTTCTTTCCTTTTAAAGAGGAATGTCTTGTGTTTGTGTGCCTATAACTCAAGAAGTATTAAAGATGTTGCAATACGATTTTAGATTTTAGTTGTTAATAAACTTTTCTTTTGAAATCTTAATTTCATTATTCAGTCCCAGAGATATAGGGATCTCAATGAGGTTCCATGTCCAGATTGCTGAATGTTACCCACTTTCAGTGGTCGAAAACCAAATGTGGGTAACTCTGTATACAGCTGATACTTATTTTATTTAAAGAACAATGTCTATAAAAGAAATAATGTTGAAGTTACAATTGTATCAAAACAATTGCCATCTTTCTGATGTCATTTTACCCCCCTGTAACTTTACTCTGAATCTGGTGAAAATTGCCATTTTGACCTCCCTCTACAAAATAATGGATTAATCAGTAAATATTCATCCATGACATTTAATATTTTGGCTTTCATCATTATACATGTCCATCTTTCTTTAGAAAAAAATATTAGCAAAATCAAAAAATTGTTCCTGGGAAGTTTCTAAAATTTGATTGATTTGACACGGAATGACCCTACTCTCATTTAGCAAGGATGCTTTAAATAGATCAAAAATGATGATAAAGACATGTTCTTCAGAACTTTCTAACCATCACAGAAACCTGAAAAAAATTCTACTCAGCTGTTTTCAACATAATAATAATACATGTTTTTTGAGCAGCAAATTAGAATTTTAGAAAGATTTCTAAAGGACCATGTGACTACAGTAATGATGCTAAAAATTCAGCTTTGAAATCATAGGAATAAATTACACTTTAAAATACGCTCAAGTAGAAAACAGTTATTTTAAACAGTAAAAATATGTACTTTTTTTTTTTTTACTGTATTTGCTGTTCTTTGGATCAAATAAATGCAGGCTTGGACAAAAAACATAAAAAATCTTACTGTTCAAAAACTTTTGACTGATAGTGTATGTTTTACCATAGACCGCTATTTTGTCAATGCGTTATAGAAACCAGTTACACTAGTTACAATTACACCACAGATAAACTACTGATGACTGTTCACTTTCAAGATGGAGGAGACCATTACAAAACACATATGCCGCTACTGATCTCATGTCACATAATGGTCAAAAATATCTTCAACACCACTGCTGACATCATTGCCATTTCACAATCGACAGTGAGTAACTTGTATATTCAAATAAAAACATGTAGAAACTTACGATTTGCTCCCATCACCACACATTACCTATCACTTCAGGAAGTGTTTCTCATAAAAGTCCACTGTAATAAAATAATACATTTTGCAACCAGTCTTGCAGCATCTGTCACCCCAATGATTTATTTTGAATCAACATCAAAGTGATCCAACAGCATTTAACATTCAGTTTCCTTCAAATGTACAAAAACACTGCCAATATAGGCAATGTTTTTAGTTATGCTCATAAGTGGATGCAAACTAAATTAAATGCAATTTAAATGCAACAAATGTTACTCAACAGGCCACAAGCAAGGTATAAAGAATAAGAATAACTCACAGTCACTGCTTTTATAAATGCCACATGCAAGGATTGCTAAGGATGAACAAGAGGCCCTGCAAACAAGACTTCCGGCTGTAAAGGTGTAAACTTCCTGTTTATAGTCCATTGTGAGATACTTAAATCTAATCATGCAAAAGGCTATATATAATTGTTAACGTAACATATTACAAGATCTCTAGCGATTCACATCCGGCTACTTTCAGCATTCAGTCAGTTTGAATAGGCCTCTAATTTCATGCGGTTGTAGATATGAGGAAAAGGATTTCATATGATTTTATGACTTTTAAATGTGATCTAACTGCTTCATAATCAGACGATGCAGTTTTTGAGACGTTCTGTCAACACTGCATGCATAATTAAGCAAAAAGCCAAATAAACATGCCGCTATCATTTATATCCATGTCTGGGCCTCAGATTCTCTTGAAAGTTGAATTCGAATCTGCAACTAGTTTTCAATTCATTTTCATCTCTTATTTATAAGTAGAAAATGAGATTCATAAGGTGACTCGAAAGCCTATGGGATGGTGTGTTGAAAAAAATATCAATAAAATATCACTCGGATTCATTTCATTGGCCTAGGTTAGCCCAAGGGGAATCTGGGTAGTTTGCCAATAACTAAATCATTGATCTCCTAAGGTTACAGTGAACTTAGAGGGGAATTGCCTTATTTGCGTGTAAGCGAATACCTATATGATCCAAATCAAACAGACCCGGACAGTCTGATTAGATTCAAGGGCCTTCAACAATAGGTGGAAAATGACAAATGCAAAATACTTCGACTGCAGCACTTCTATATTCCATCACACAGTTTTCATATAACTTTGATTCAAAGTTAATGTGAAATGAAAATTTACCTTATTTAATTTCTTACAAGATTTTTTCTTCTTTGCTTATGTTTTTTGGTTCTTATATTGTTAACCAATAGCCAAATAGCAGTTTAGGCCAAACTGTTTTAGTAAACCAGGTCTGGCTCATTCTAGTATGTAACATCTTTTCTTATCCAATATCCTGTTTCACTCAGAAATATATTATATTTCTGAAGTAAAATGGTTTGCGACACCAATTCATGCTGACTTTATAGAGGCTAAGCTAGTTCGTGATTAAATTTCAAAATGGACGAGGCATTTGTTTTTGCAAAAACAAACATGCTACTACTGATCTCATATCACGTAAATGTCAACGATATCTTCAACACCATTGGACCTTCAAAAACTCATATATTCAGATAAAAACATGTAGAAACTTACCATTTGCTCAGTAGTACTCAATCACCACACATGACCTTTCACCTCAGGAAGTGTTTCTTATAAAACTGCTATTTTTGTTTTTATTTTATAATTTTAATTATTTATTTATATTTAAATATTAATGTATTATATTTTATCAATTTCTATATTAAATTAAGATTAAATATATATATAAGGGCTGGCAAACGATTAATTGCGATTAATTGCATACAAAAAAGATTGAGTTTGCCTAATGTGTGTGTCCTGTGTGTAATTATTATTTATATATAAATACAAGCACATTCATGCACATATTTACAAGTATATGTATTTATTATAGTTTTTATAGAATTTATATTAAACATAAATATAAATAATTTGTACATAAACAACATATTTCTCTTTAATATATACATTAATTTGTGTGTATTTATATGGATACATAATAATTACACACAGTACACAAACATATGTTAGGCAAACTCAAACTTTTATTTTGTATGTGATTAATTGCGATTAATCGTTTGCCAGCCCTACTATTTTTAATTTAATTTTAATTGTTTTTTTTTAATTTATGTACCATATTTGAACGTGCTATTGGTGTTTTTATTTTTTGTATTTTATTTTATTTTTAGTGCTGTGCAACAATTAATTGCATTCAAAATAAAAATTTTAGTTTACATAATATGTGTGTGTACCGTGTATATTTATTTTGTATAAATAACTACATAATACAATAAATACAGTGTATATTTTGAAAATATTTACATGCACTTACATACATGTGTTTTTATTGATATAATTAATATTATATATAAACACATGTAATATATATAAACAACATATTTTTCTTAAACATATCCATGCATGCGTGTGTATTTATATATACATAATAAATATACACAATACACACACATATATTACGTAAAAAAAAATTATTTTGGACGCGATTAATCGTTGCACAGCACTATTTTTATTTGTATGTATGTTTTTATCTATGTTTATAAATATATATTTTACATTTTAATTAAAATTCTATGCTTATTTCAATCTATGTTCTATATTAAAAACATTAGATTTTCCTTTTTTTGCTATTTTAATACCATTTCAACTCAAAAATCCCTCTACACAGTTGCGTTATAAAAAAGTGACACTTATATTTTCATGCTTTTGAAATCAGAAATTTATATTATTCTACATAATAACAACAACATGTGTTAAGTAACATTTTTTCTCACTAAATATATTGTTTCACTCAGAAATATCATATTACGGAGCAAACTGGGTTGCGAACGCCAATTCATGCTGACTTTAAGGAGGCTAATGAGGTAGTTTGAGTGATTCAGGTGCATGTTTAGAGATCATATGCGCTTGCATTACTATTTAAAGTAATGATTTATGTATTTTAAAACAGGTCAGCTTTCCTGAAATAACAGTGTTATTATTTCACGCTCCTGTTCCTGTGCTTTAAAGTGCAAACGCACAGCGACTCTCCCTCGCTGTCACATTTTTTTCAACGCATTGACGAAAAGTTTGACGCTTTCACGGATCATCAAAACCAGCCTCCACTCGACAGAGGAGAACTGACATTTATCAACGTACGACCATCTATTAGGTGCAAAATCACTGCACATATGAGTCCTTTACTAGAGGACGTTGTGTCCTCGGTTCGCAGTGATCTTCCTGTCCCACTGGGCGTCCCTGCCATATAGTGATGAATAAGCCCTGGGATAATGAGAGGACATACAATGTAGGGCAGGCGGACGCCGCTGCTGCCGGTATGGGGGCCGCTGGGGGCCCTGGGGCCGCGGTTCTCCAGCGAGTACCGGTGAGGCAGGCTCCTCTCCCCTGACTGCCCATGATGCATTGAGCTGGAGTTCGCTACTGTACTACACAGAGAACGTGAGTGCTCTCATTTATTATGGACGAGCAAATTAGTGCCATGATGCATGCATTAAACGCCCTGACGGTGGCATTACCTTGTGCATGAGAAAGAAGGAGAGATGGAAATACTATGACAGCGAGAGAACATCACGAATGTATCATACACGCGGGAGTCGAGTGTTAACGGTTACACAACTGCATTAATAGCTCTTTAATGTGACTCTCGGTCTCCCAGTCGTATTGTATAACGAATAAATGCGCTTTCAAAATCAACAGAAACCGACGCGAACGTGCCCTTTTCACCTTCTGTTTATTTTCACTCCAAACAAGCGCATTGGAATTCCAGACGCCGAGTTTTCCCCGGTACACAGGTCTTGTGAAGTGAGACTCAAAGGATCTGTGACACTGGGTCTTTGACAGCTTCTTTCTATTGATTTCTTTTGTCTTTTTTTTCAGGTGTGGTGAGCTATGACCATAAGATGGATAGCCAAGGATGGCATGGAAACATCATTATCTGTAACCTTTGGTTGACTCGGACATATAAAAAAAGAAAGAAGGGGGAAAAAGGGAAGCAGAGCTCCAGACATATAAAAACTAAAGTTCTAACTTTGGGAGTTTTTATCTGATACAAATGGTTTAGTTCTCAAGCTTGCCTATTTATTGCAGATTTTCTTTGTTATGCGACTCATAACATATTTACTTTTTTTCACACATGATAATGTGTAATAATGTACATGGAAGATATACTGTATACACACAACTTACATTGCATTCAAGATATTTTAGCAGTTCAGTACCAGCAACAGTGGTAACTATGATATTTTGGTGCAAACTATGGTTACACAAGTAATTCTAGTTTATTGGTATAAATATATTCTAAAATTAAAGCTGCAAGCGGCAGTGAAAAGGCCCTCGCACCTGGGCTCACCGCCACCCAGTG
Source organism: Labeo calbasu (assembly GCA_019740295.1). Lineage (NCBI taxonomy): Eukaryota > Metazoa > Chordata > Actinopteri > Cypriniformes > Cyprinidae > Labeo > Labeo calbasu. Next base: position 8,388 of record JAHKKF010511731.1, read on the forward strand.
GCTTTAGAAAAAAGGCAAACGGTAAGCAATATGCATTTAAAATGATAAATATAGGAGGAATATGTCAAAGTCATTTATATGTGCCAAACTTCCTGCTACCAGCTGGTGGCACTACGACTATAACTGGATATTAGCATGTAGATGTCTTCAAGCCAGGATTTTGATCAAAAATATGAAGTTTGGTGCAGATTGAACATGGTATGTTTGAATTAGTTTAAAACATGACATATTCTGTCGCCAACAGGTATAATTATAACTGAATATTGGCCTTTAGGCTGCATGTCCACCAAAGCGTTTTTAGCCAGCTGAAAATGCCAGGCGCTTAGGCTTGAGAGCATTTTTTTTTTTCGTTGAGACTCTGTGGTTGTTATGATACATAATATGCACTTAAGTAATGGCAAATGCACAGTGACTGAAATGTTTCTCCATTATTTTTAATAACAATAATATGGTAGTCTGGCAATTCCATCTGGTAAAGACATAAATACTCGGAGATAAATACCCCTCCTCTACTCAGATTGGTTAGCTGACTAGAAAGTGACTGTGATGAGTTCAGCGTTTTACTCAAAGTTAAACATTCTTCAGCTCTCCACAGCGAGGAAAAAAGCGCCCGAATGCTCAGCGGTCAGCGGTAAAAAGATGCTCAGCGCTCGGCACGCTCCCACAATTTTTTTTAAAAACCCTTTGGTAGACACACGGCCATAGATGTCTTCAGGCTGGGACTCTTACCAAACATGTTAAGTCTAGTGCAGATTAGACATTGTGTGTTTAAGTTAGTGTAAAACAAGACATTTCCTGTTGCCAGAAGGTGGTGCTATGATTATAACTGAATGTTGGCCTTTAGATGTGTTCAGACCAAGACTCTTATTGAACGTGTGAAGTTTGGGGCAGACTGGACATTGTTTGGCTGAGTTACAACAACTTCCTTTTACATGGTGAAACATCGAACTTTGTCAGGCCGCCACGGACACGCCTTTTAATGAAAACTTAAGATCTTCACAATTTAACACTGCAAAGGCCTTTAGATTAGACTGATCAAATATAATATTGATGTCATTAAATCTCTATGAGGAGTTCGTTACAGCTTAAAATATACCACTTCCTGTTGCCATTAGGTGGCGCTATTGCTATAACAGAATTTGGGTATGTAAATCTCTTTAGGTCAGGACTCTTATCAAACAAGTTTGGGGCAGATCAGACATTGTGTGCCTGAACTATAACAACTTTTCTGGAAGTTTGTCAGGCCGCCACGGACACGCCCTTCCACGAAAACAAAAGATCTTTGCAATCTAAAGTCACAAAGGGCTTTAGATTACACTGACCAAATTTGGTGTTGCTCTGCTTAAATCTCTAGGAGGAGTTTGTTTAAATACCATACCTGAAAAAGGCAAAAACGGCACAAAACTTGCAGAGGAAATTCTAAATAAAAGACTTCCTGTTGGGTTTCAGACTTCGTACCAGGAGACTTTTTTGTAGATATTGGTGCGTTATATTGGTGTGTTAATTCAAAATCGTCCTACATCACTGTTTTACCTGTTTTTTGTAAAGGGTGTTTGACCTTCTTTTCATGTTCACTTTGTAAACACTGGGTCGGTACGTCTGCAGTGATTTAGGATGATTTTGAAGGTGGAGGAGAAAATGAGACGTACCCTAACTGTCTTGAAGCGGAAAAAAACAGTGTTCACACAGACCTAGACAAGATTAGGGTTTGAGGATAAAAAGTATATAATTTGTAATTTTTTACCGATCGTTATTCCTCGACTGGGATCGTTTAAAGCCTTTTGAAGCCCCATTTAAACTGCATTTTGGAAGTTCAACCTCAGGGGCAACAGAAAAGTCTATTATATGGAGAGGAATCCTAAAATGTTTTCCTCAAAAAACAGAATTTCTTTACAACTGAAGAAAGAAAGACATGAACATCTTGGATGACAATGGGGTGAGTACATTATCTGTAAATTTTTGATCTGGAAGTGAACTACTCCTTATTATATGACAAGCCCTATTTAAATGGCAGCATTCCTCTAATTTTCACTGAGATTGCAAGATGGCGGCCACTCTAAGGTGACTGAAACCCTGCAACAGGAGGTTATCCGAATGAAGGCCAAAGGGATGACCCTTTCAGCCATTGCAAGAGAAGCTGGTCATTCCAAATCTATGATTTCTCAAATATTGCAGGTTTATGACACTAATTCATTCTAAGTCTCCAATAAAGGCTGGTCGTCCACGTAAGGCAAATGCACGAGAAGACAGGATAATGGTGAGACTCCCAATAGGGAATCAACACTGCAACTGGAATTGCTAGCCAGTTCAGTGCTGAACAGGATAAGGATCTGTCTCGGCTTGTTTAAGAGAAGCCAGACTGAAAGTGGACTCTGCAGTGACCCAGTCTCTCATCAGCAGAAAGAATCAAAAGGGTAAGTGCACCTTTGAAGAGGAGCATGCTGTGTGGAAAGAGTTCATTTTAGTGTAATTTATTTGAACAAGGTATAAATGTTTTCACTAACATTTTAAGAACATTATTAAAGACACGATAACTTTGAATGCACATTCTGTTAACAATGAACCCTACCAGAAGGTTAGTCAAATAAGAAAATTCCCCATTAGCTGGGATTTTGGTATTCATGAAGCCAGATGTTTGGTTTTTGGCAAAGATATGGTTCATGCTCAAAACCACATGAACAGTGACAAAAAGAGTGTTTAGTGTTTGCGTGTTATTTATCCACAAGAATAGACTGGAAACAGCAAAAAAAAAAAAAAAGATTACAAATGCATAAACTGATAAAATTATAGTATACACTACCAGTCAAAAGTTTTTCAACAGTAAGATTTTTATTGGGTTTTTTTGTCTCTTCTGCTCACCAAGCCTGCATTTATTTGATCCAAAGTACAGTAAAAACAGTAAAATTTTGAAATATTTTTACTATTTTAAAAAATTGTTTTCTATTTGAATATATTTCAAAATGTAATTTATTCCTGTGATTTTAAAGCTGAATTTTTTAGCATTATTACTCCAGTCACGTGATCCTTCAAAAATCATTCTAATATTCTAATTTGCTGCTCAAAAAACATTCATTTTTATTATTATGTTGAAAACAGCTGAGTAGGATTTTCTCAGTTCAGAAGAACAGCATTTGTCTAAAATAGAAATCTTTTGTATCATTATAAATGTCTTTATCATCCCCTTTGATCAATTTAAAGCATCGTTGCTACATAAAAGTATTTTTTTTTAAAATCAGCATATTAGAATGATTTCTGAAGGATCATGTGACACTGAATAGGGAGCAATGATGCTAAAAATTTAGCTTTGATCACAGGAATGAATTGCATTTTAAAATATATTAAAATAGAAACAGTTATTTTAAATAGTAAATAGTAATTCAAAATGTCACTCTTTTTGCGGTATGTTGGAACAAATAAATGCAGGCCTGATGAGCAGAAGAGACTTCTTTAAAGAAACATTAAAAATCCTACTGTTCAAAAACTTAGTGTTCCTTCAGTGCAATGGCTATCAGATGGTCAGTGAAGGGACTGTGGGCGGTCTATCTGAAGCTGGTACTAGTATTTTGGTAGAAACTCTGGTTATCGTGGCACACTTATCATCACCGGAGTAGAAGGTTCGTTCTTGGATGTGCTCAAAGAGTGGGAATGTTTTGGAGTGTGGTGTAAGTGAGAATGTATTATCACATGTGATAAGCCAACAGCATGACTTCAGTTAAACACCCACCAGCTCTTTCTCCAAGTTCTAGTGTCATTTCTCTCTCTACCTCTCCACTCCACTCATTATACGGGCTCTGTTTAAATAATGGGGACATCTCCACAGAAACACACTTAGAGCTCTCGCCGCTAGCGCTATCAGCAGGGTACACGCACCGCTGCAGAGGATTCTGGATGGTGGAATCTACACAATCTGACAGCGACTGGGAGTCAGCATGTATTCGCTCCGGCAAGTCATATTTCCTCTTTCAGGAAGACACCATTTTTCCCTTTCATCTTTCAGAGGAAGCGCTGCACTGGCAGGTCCCTTCTTTCTTTGTGCGCTTTAATTTTGTCCCCGCACCTGCCGCTGTACAAATAGCCGTTCGCCGTCCTCACCACAGCTCTTCTGTGATGTGGAAGAAAGGCCTCACCTCGCCTCTCACGCAAGCCGCCGCTTCCACATCCAGCCCCACTTCAGCCACTCAGCTCCGCTTTACTGTATCTTTAAAGGACCTTCTTTGCCGATTAATTTCATTTTTCCACATGTATTTTTGGTTCTCATTTTCCTCTTTCTATTCACGCCAAGAAAAGTCTAAAGAGATGTCTGAAGAGAGGTATGCACACACACACGCACACACAGCTACCAGGGCTAACTGGACCATGCTAACCAGTCAAACCTTGACCCTTAATTCATTCATGTCTCTCTGTGATTTTGAACCTCTGATTCTCTCTACTATATTCTATTTTTTCCACCTTGTCATTTTCCCTTGCCTGCCATTTGTATGTTTCTCTTTCTATCTTTGTCTGCTTCTATATTCATTACAAACACGGAATGAATGACCTCAATCTGTCCGTCCGAGTTAGACACTCACGCTACATACATTCAACAACACCTTGAAATAGGCAAGCTTCACGCTTCCCCCCCTCCCTCTCTCTCTCTCTCTCTCTCTCTTTTTCTGTCGTTCTTTATGTCACGTATTTGTGTTTTGATACACTCACTCACCCCGTTTATGTTTTTTCCCTTGGCTAAATATATGTTTTTTAAATTAAGAGCACTATATAATAGCATTTCCATGTTGGGTAAGTTGCTTCAGTTGTCTTTTTTTGATTTGATTAATTTACATAAACAATCCAAATGACGTGTACAGTGATACATTATAAATAAATATAAATATTTTAAAGTCCCCATGAAATCAAAATTAGAATTTACTGTTTTTTAGTATAAATATGTTAGACTTGAGGTTATCAATAAGCTAGTGTGCTCCAAAACAATGACAACATTTGCGTTTAGAAGATATAAGCATTCAAAACTTACACTCTGTAACTTCCACCAATATGGATCAAAGTATTTGATGACATCACCCTGCACTTTAGCTTCTCATCAAACTTTCTGTCCAATCAAATGCTCTCTAGAATCCGAAGTGTCCCGGCCCCTACACGGTTTCTTGTTCACGGAGTTAGTATTTTCTGTACGACGCATGGTACGTAATGCACTATATAGGGGATAGGGAGCGATTTAGACAGTGTAAATATGCTTTCCATTGGGGAAAAGAAGTCTAGCAGATTATATGCACAAATCGGACCACAAAACATATCAGACCCATTTGAATTTTACATAGAATGCTATATTTTATAGCGATATGGATGAGATTAGGAGGAGAAACTGTTAGACAAACAGCACTGACGAGTAAAAGGAGTAATCTATTAGACTGGCTGTCAAGAGCTGTCAAATGTGGCTTTACCGAGCTCAACGGCTCTGGCCTAAGATCAGATATAAATGAAACGCTATTAGCTATTTAAAAAAAAGGGGGGCGGGACCGCTTGATATGTCCCACCCTGTCTTCCTGATTCAGTTGAAGTTACGTCAACACATAGAATAAAGCTGCGTGTTTCAAAACACTTCAGTGGACCTTTAAACATTATCATTTTTTGTAGTTAGTGATCTGGCACAAGAAAATCTTGTAAATATCAAAACTAAACATCATAAAACTATAAATCATAATAATGGCCAGAAGCATTATACTAAATATTTTTAGGCAAAAAGAATGTGTAAAATGTAGAATACAGATTCAATCGAATCGGTAAATCTTTTATGCAACTAATATTCAGTAAATTTAATCAGACCAACACTATTGTGTATTTTATGCTACACTTAAGCATTTAAAAATAGCTATAGTGTATTGAAAACAGATGAGCTATGGTCACGCTAGTGAAAAGTTAGCATTAATAAGTTTAATTAGCTACTCCATCACAGTTTGTTTTAGTGGGTATGGAAGCCTGCTTCCGCCACTGAATAAAAAATTTAAAAAGGTAATTACTTTTTTCCTCACAATTTCAAGTTTACTTCTTGCAAAACAGTCTTTTTTCCCTCAGAATTGAACTTTATAATTCGTAATTGTGTTTTGAAATATCACAATTCAGAGAAAAAAAGTCATAACTGCAAGAAGTCAAAATTGTAAGATATAAACTTGCAATTGCAAGAAAAAAGTCGAAATTTCAAGATACAAACTTACATTTGCAAGAAAAAAGTCGAGATATTAAATTACGAGTTTATATCTCACAATTTTCCCAGAATTGTGTGATATACTCACAACTGTAAGTTATGAAGTCAGAATTTAGAGTTTATATCCCCACTATTCTGACTTCTCGCAATTGTTTATATTACACAATTATGAAAAAAAGCCAGAATTAAGTTTATATCTCGCAATTCTGACTTTATAACTCACAACTGCAAGTTAAAATCTCACAATTCCGAGAAAAAGTCAAAAATTGCAAGTTAGCATTACAAAGTCAGAATTGCAAGATACAAACTCACATTTGTAAGAAAAAAGTCAGAATTGCGAGTTTATATCTCACAACTTTGAGTTTTTTTTCTCAGAATTGTGATACAAACTCACAACTGTGAGTTTTAAAGTCAGAATTTAGAGTTTGTATCCTGTTATTCTAACTTTATAATTCACAATTGTGAATTTATATCATGCAATTCTGAGAAAAAAAGTCAAAATTTAGTTACCTTGCAATTGTGAGCTAAACAGTTGCTATTACCCTTTTTTTATTCAGCGGCAGAAACAGACTTTTATAAGTGGAAAACCAAAGGCAAGCTGTGAAAAAAAATATTTTTCTAAGTTGTAAATAAAAGATTTTGTTTAACCAGAAAAGACTTTTTCAGTCTACTTTCTAATTTGTGAGAGAGAACCGTTTCAACACCAGTTTTTTTAATCGTATGATTCTGTCAGATTCAAAATGACTGTTTTTGTCATGTATGTGTTGTTCACGAGAAAAGAAAATCGAGAAAAACACATATAGAAGAGATCAATGGTAACGTAATTTATAACACAACTTTTGTATGTTTCCCTCAACATATTTTATCCACCACAATTACAAAATTTAGACTCAAACGAATGAGAATTATCACACTTTGGCAGGCCTTTGCTTTGGCTGCACTGTCGGCCTGCTGCGTTTTAAATAATTACCCTCTCTGCATCATCCATCATGTCTATTGTTTTCTTTGTTCATATTCTTCTTATGTTAAAAGGCACTGGACACACACGCACAGCCCGGTTTGTTTAAAGTTGACGGCTGGAGCTACAGATATTGTAGTCGAAAAGTTGGCTCCACGTGCTAAAAATAACCGCTCGTAAGCATCAAGTCTCGTGGTGACCCACCATAAAACCTAGCACGAGCGCAAGGCTAATAATGCGCACGGTAGACGTGTTTTACACAGAGCTACAGGGATTCAAAACCTGTGTCTGAAGATCCCAGCCTGCACTTGAATGCTCATTATGCGAGTGTTTCAAATCGAAGGTGAGAATAAGGGTGTGAATAAGGTGTAAGACAGGCAGCAGACTGACAAAGCGAGAGAAGCTTCTAGAAAAGCCGCATGTTCATTCAAACCTCAACGTGTACCTTTCCTCTCTCGCTGCAGGTCTCATTTCATAAATGATACATGAACCTGTGGAAGCCGTCAGAAGAGCTGCTGAGATCGTATTATGGAGTGAAATCTGAACAACGAACGGACCTGTGAATGTGACTGCTGTCGGTGCTTCGAGGGTTCTTGTTTTAGATTCGGTCTAATGGTTGTCATGGTAGGAAGCCACACTCGCTGTCAGCCGCAGAGCTGTGGAGTCACCATATTTTTAAATGAGCCTATCTGGCAATGCGCTAATGAGGTCTGAGACGTTGACTTGACCATTATGACTCGTCTTTGGTAATGAGGGCCTCTCACCGACCCGCGGTCTGGGGGTCAGAGCTAAAAACGTCCATATGTTTGGAGCGGTGAAAATCTCTCGCGCCTTTTTTGGCACGAATCGTTGCGCCGCAGTTTTGTTATCCCAAAGCCGATGTGCTTTTTTGCTAATACAGAAACAGCGAGCAGGATGATGCATACTCTAAATGATCAATCAATGCAATCACTGAGGCCATTTCATGCTAAATTATATCAGTTATGTCAGAATCAATATAATGCACTCCTGTAGCAATGTGGCGAAATTATAAGCTGCTGCTGAGTCTCTCTCATGTGAAAGTGGATTCAAAATGCTCTATGAATTTGATCTGAAAACTGTTTCCACTGATAAATGGATAGACCGTGTGTATGGGCAAACAAAAGCTGCTTTATTCACTCCTGTAAGCCGTGTGCAAGAAAAAACATGGATTGACAGTCTGCCATTAGAAGTGTGAATGCAAACCTGTGAGAAAAAGGGCTTAGTCTGCTCATGTTCCAAATTTCAATACTGTCGCACAGCCTGAAAAACATTAAAGAACATTGAAAGACCTTTATCAGATGATGGGTATGTTTGAAACATTGCTTCATGAAGCTCTGAAACATTTATAAGCCCTTTGGTTTTGAATTAGTTTGTATAAAGCTGAAATTTAACTGATCTTGAGTTGAAGTCAAAAGTTTACATACACTTTGCAGAATCTGCAAAATGTTAATTATTTTATTTTATTTAGGGATCATGCAAAATTCATGATATTTTTTATTAAGTACTGACCTGAATAAGATCCTGCAAGTTGTAAGTAAACTTATATGACAATTTATTTATAAACGTTTTCTATAATTCTTTTTAGGGATGTGCCTGAAAAGTGAATCCGTATTCGGAAAGGCACAGAAAACGAATAATGCGTTCTACAGAGCCACTAAATGGACATGGTTAGTACATTAAAGTACAGAGTGAGGAGAGATGGCTGATAGGATGATGGCAAATGATTTGCAGATCCTGAGCACCACTGACAAACATCTAATCTTGTAAAATGTGTGGCAAGCACTGCTGCTTTATAATATACTCAGAGTATCTCGAAAGTGAAAGTAAAAAGCGAGCACTCATTCGAAAGCGATTTCAGTGCTCTGCATATTAATAGCGGCTATCCGACACACAAATTTCTATACAATAAAATTACCCAATGATATAACTGTGAGAGAAACCACTGAAATATATGTTTTCTCCCATCACGTATTTATTCCCTTCAGGAGTTCCGTAGTACATGTAATTTCCTTTCCGAACACACGCATAATATTAGCTGCAAAAATAAATGCAACCCAGCCTGATTTGAGCAGCTGAAGCAAAATTCGATACTAATGACAGATTTTATTGTTTATTTCCTGTTATATAAACTAAATTTACTAATTAACTTAATTAAAATATTAGATATCTTTGCTGAGATGGTTGTGGAGAGACTTGACTTGCCTTCAAAGGGACTGACTGTCTTCTCAGCAGGGTTTTGATACTGAAACTTTAGCATAAGAAGGTGCCGTGAAATTGAAATCCACGAAAAGTTATTTGACAGCAGTGTGGAATTTTCTCTAACTGTCTCTCCGGATTGGCAAAAAAATGGTCTTATAAATTAACCAGACTAAATTCGAGGGGGAGGAATCCTCTGATGCTGTAAAAGTTTCCACCTAAGTCTTGATTCTCTGTCTGAAGATGATGCCACTAGCCCATTTGAAACGTATTCCACACTATGGACAGTGCAATGGGAGCATCATTCATTTATGAAAGGCTTTGTTTGATTCTAAATTCTCTCTTTTCAGCTTATTCTCTGTAAAACTCCTCTAATGATGTGGTCGTTCGCTCCGTGTACACCACGCAGGGAGCACATTCTGTGAATATTTGTGAATACACTGGCGACCTCTGAGGTACACCATACAGTGAACAGAACGAGACAGGAATATGTATGCTGCATATAGGCTAGGCGATATGATCAAAATCTTTTTAAAGTCACAGAACAGTTCCTGGAAACTGAATTGTCGAATTCAGCCGGTGTCTGTGCTTGTTATGAGCAATAAAAAATATCTTATACTCATTTAGACTAGAGCTGCAGGTAGCTTTTAAACAGATAGTTCACCAAAAAATGAAAATTCTGTCATTTATTACTCACCCTCATGTCGTTTCCAACCTGTTACACCTAAGACCATATTCTGGTAGCTTCATAAAATTACCGTTAAACACATGGACTATTTTAACGATGTTCTTACTATCTTTCTGGGACTTGAATGTGTATTGCTGTCTATGCAGGTTCGGAAAGCTCTCGAATTTCATCAAAAATATCTTTGTGTTTCGCAGATAAACAAACATCTCACGAGTTTGGAAAGACATGAGGGTGAGTAATTAATGATGGAATTTTCATTTTTGGGTGAACTTTAAACGATAAGAGAAATATGCTTGTAATGTGAGCCAGCAAAGGTGTGCTATACATATTTTTTGATATAAACTGACAGTAATGTAGGCTATAAGTTCAAAGACTGGAGTTCCGTCGTCCCCCGTCATGCCGCAGAGTGTTTCGCTATCTTTCATACTGTCTGAAACACTTTTGACTTCCCCTGCTTTCCCCTTTCCTCGGCCAGGCTCAACTCACCGCAGTCTCTCCTCTTCTCCCCCTCACCCCTCTCTCACCTTTCCATCTCTTTCAGTGCTCCGAGCGCTTGCCCTGGGACTAATTAGAGAGAAGTTGCAGCTCGGAGCGCAGCTCTGCTGACATTGGGAAGTAAGTGTGCGTTAGTGTCGGTGTGCACGTTTGTGTGTGCACATGTGTGCATTAAAGCGAACTGCTCTGCTCTCAGACAAAACAGCAGGATCTTTGTTTTATTATTTATCTAACCGCTCCTCTCCATCACATTCTCTCTCTTCCTTATTCTGGGCTGCGAACATGAAGTACCAGTGTGGATTTGCAGAGCTACTTTGTAGCTTCCCATGCAGTGGTTACTCGAGTTACAACTACAGTCAGGCTACTAACAGAAAGTGCCTACTATATATAGGCCTGTCAATAGGCAATATATGGTATAATAGTTTACAATAAGCTGTTAACAGTTGTTAACATCAACTAAGAAAGTTAATCCTACTCGATATAGTTAACTAAAGTTAACGAATGAGACTTCATTGTGAAGCGTTACCATATTTAGATATATCCTATTAAAATGTGTCTGCAAATGTACACTACCAGTCAAATGTTTTTGAACAGTAAGATTTTTAATATTTTTAAAGGCGCTTCTGCTCAAGAAGCCTGCATTTATTTGATCCAAAGTACAGCAAAAACAGTAAAATATGGAAATATTTTTAGTTTAAAATACCTGTTTTCTATTAGAATTTATTTTAAAAAATGTCATTTATTCCTGTGCTTTATTTCAAAGCTGATTTTTTTAGCATCATCACTCCAGTCACATGATCCTTCAGAAATCATTCTAATATTCTGATTTGCTGCTTAAAAACATTTTTTATTATTATTATGTTGAAAACAGCTGAATATAATTGTTTCAGGTTTTTTTGATGAATAGAAAGTTCTTTAATAGAAAGAATCGTTAATAGAATTTTTTTTAAGATTATAAATGTCTTTATCCTTACTTTTGATCAATTTAAAGTATCCTTGCTAAATAAAAGTATTAATTTATATCATTTCTATATATAATTTTTCTAATATTGATCATGTTTTTTTTGTTTTTACAGAAAATTATGTTAGAATGATTTCGGAAGTATCAAGTGACAAATGTAAATGTAAACAAATGAAAATGTAGCTTTGATTCATTCTTAAAAACATTTCAAAAATGTTACTGTTTTTGCTGTGCTTTGGATCAAATAAATTCAGGCTTGATGAGCAGAAGAGAATTCTTTTAAAAAAAATATTAAAAATCTTACTGTTCAAATACTTTTGACTGGCAGTGTATACATTTCTAATATTAATTGTATATTTTTTAAATAGTTTTTTTGTAATAGTGTACCAAAACTGTGCAAAACCAATAAATCTATAAAAGAATTCCTAACATTATTTGGGATAATTATGATTTTTTTTTTATGTTTTTGAAAGAAGATGTTACATTTACAATACAGTAAAACAGCAATATTGTAAAATATTATTAGAATTTAGAATAACTGGTTTCTTTTTGAATATATGTTATGCTTTGTGATGGCAAAGCAGAAATTTCAGCATTACTCCAGTCTTCAGTGTCACACAATAAATCAAAAATCATTCTAATATGCTGATTTGCTGCTCAAGAAAAATTTATTATCATAATCAGATGTTGAAAACGGCTTTTCCCGCTTAATATTTTTGTGGAAACTGTGAAACAGTACCATTCAAAAGTTTGGGATAAATAAGATTTTATTTTTTGCTATAACTCTACACGTGCACTACAGTCCCAATAAAACAAAATATAGCAATGTAATGTTTTGCTATTTGGAAACGTAGCTTATTTCTGGAAAAGCTACTGTTTTGAAAACAGCTGAGCTACTGTCACCCTGCTGAAAAAAAGATAGTTAACAACGTCGCTGCTTTTAGTTCGTTACTCCCAGCACTGTTTTGCATGACTGTCTAGACAAGACTTGCATCTAATTGGCGAACTGACATGTTGTAATATAATACAGGATCCGCCAGCGTGAATCCGAGGGGCTGCACTGCGCATGAAGAAACCAGATTGGAATATTGTATACTGAGGAGTGATACTTTATCATGGGATAAACAAATGGTAATGTGGCGGGCTGTGAGCAAATCAATGTAATTGATTGTTTGCAGCTTGGTGAAATCCTCAACGCACTTCATGCATGTATCATTTATCACATCAGCTAAACCCACATCCCCGCGGTGCCTTTGTTATAACAAAATTGTATTGCGTTTTTATATTGGCCAACAAATACAGTGTCAATTATCATCTAATTAATCTTTCTAATAAGGCTTTGGTTAAGCACCAGCAGCCACATCATTTTACAAGCCTCCTGATGCTGTATATAGATTATTTAGCCTGAGATTAGTATAATTCAGAGGCCAGGATTACAGTCGTGTGGGGTGTTATTGATCTGGAGCTTTGAGCTGCGTCGATGGAGGACAGCACAGACATTTTCTTGTTTTGTGCAGCGAGATGTTCCGGTTTTTTTTTCAGGAGAGAGAGGGCTGCTGGACCGGGCCGGTCGATAGCAGCAGAGCTAACCCGACTGTTACCAGCACTAATGCATAAACAGAGGATTACAGGAGCTGTCTGATCTGCCTGTAGTACAAAGGATGGACAAGACGGAACTATTGACAAGATGTGCATTACTGGAAAATGTTTTATGGCTGAGTTACTTGCGTAACTTGATTTACCCAAGTAGGACGTGTTCCCGAGTCAACAACATGTTTGTTAGTTCTGGAACAAATTTTATATCAGCCAATCAGATTTAAGGCCATCTCTGACACTTCCTTGATCTTCACTAGTCTGATACCACAAGACTTTTCCAGGTCTACTTTATATTCCTGTTGAAAATTCTATCAATAATTGATGTAATAACTCTAGATAGATCAAGTTTTTCAAGACAGATATTATATTTATTACAGTTTAATAACTGAATAATAAATCATTTATATTCCTTACAATAATTACACACATTGTAAATAAATACAACACACACACACATAATGCATATATTTATTATTTAGTAATCTATTAATATATTATGTACATATTTTTATTATTAATACATAAATATGGATTAGATTTATTGCAGTGTGTATACAGTCTTTGTATATATGTATATACTGTGTGAATATGTACAATTATTTGAATAATTTATATATACGTAAGTGAGTGTTTAAAATCACTGTAATAAATATAATAAAATATAATGAAATATAAAAAAATATATCATATTTTGTTTATAATTTATTTTATATATTTATACACACGTGTGTGTAAAATTATTGTAATAAATATAATAAAATATAATTGTTTATAATTTGTGTGTATACACATACACATCATTGTAATAAATGCAATGCATATATTTATTTACTTAGTAATTTCTTGATATATTTATTACTAATAAATAAATATGGATTATATTTATTACAATAACGTGTATACAATCTGTGTATTTACGTATATACTGTAAAATTACTTGAATAATTTATATATACACCTGTGTGTGTGCGTGTGTGTATGAAATAACTGTAATAAATCTAATAAAATATAATGAAATCTAATAAAATATTATTTTTTCTTGTAATTAGTATACTTTGTTTATACACACATGCATATGTATGTGTACAATTATTGTAATAAATATAATAAAATTAATAGTTTGTTTATAAACATTACTGTAATAAATGTAATGCATATATGTATTTACTTATAGTACTTTACTATACTTTCTTATAGTAACTTATTAATATTGTATAGTGTGTATTTATGTGTGTATACTGTACAATTATTTGAATACTTTATATATACATATGTGTGTGTAATTAGTAATTTGTTAATATATATTCTATATTTTATTGTTACTAAATATGGATTATATTTATTACAGTAATGTGTAAAAAGTGTGTGTATTTATGTATATACTGTAAAATTCTTTGAATAATTTATATATACGTGTGTGTGTGTGTGTGTGTAATAAATTTAATAAAATATAATGAAATATAAAAATATACAATTTTGCTTGTAATTAGTATATTTTATAATATTTATACAAATGAATATGTGTGTAAAATTATTGTAATAAATATAATAAACAAATCCAATAAAATAATCTAATAAAAAAATCAGTGTGTGTGTGTGTATATATATATAATTATTATTATTATTTTTTTTTTTTGTCTTTTTTTTTCTTCTTTTACATATATTATTTAAACGTATTAAATGTAAGGAAGGAAATTTATGTTGGGAAATTTTAATTTTTTTTTTTTTTTGAATCAGTTAATTTCTTTTAACTGATTTTAAAGTTGTATTTAATTTAATTTCTAACAAACTGATTCATAGAAATGAATTCTTTACAGTCAGACAAGATACAGTTTGATAGCTGGTCCTTTATGGATAGTTTCTACGGAACTGCTAAGCGGTTGATTTGCACTTGCTAGGGTGTTGCTATGGTCGGTTATAAACTGCTACATATCGTTGGTTTGCGTAGTTGAGGGCAGCTGCAGTGGAAACAAATGTGCAGCTCTGCCTCATTGCACCATGAATTCATCACCAATACGCAATGCAATCGATCCCACAGACTCACTGACCAAAGATCAGAGCGCGGCCAGGCAAAGGAAAATGAGACGCGAGCAACTCCACCTGTGGCTGACCCCAGATCAGGTCAGGCCTCACGGGGTAAATGGGACGTTACTAACACCAGCAGGAGCAGCTGAGCGCAGATGCTGAGGAAATGAGATGTGAGTAATGCCACTGTCAGGAGCTGACCTGAGATCAGATGCTGAAAGAATGAAGACGTGACAGTAATGATGACCGCCGAGGGTGGGCTGACCGCGAACGCCATCGCAACAGGTTCAGTCGCACTGCGGTCCACTCTTTACAGCTCTCTCTTCTGTTATTTGCTTATCATTAGCACTAGCTTGGATAAATGGGCTAATAGTGCGGAAAATGATTTCTTGAGCGGTCGCGGCTAATGATGAGTTTTCATTATTAATGCGGCTTGTATTATTAAAGCGTAAATATGTTTAGCGCTTGAGAAAAACAAAGAGAGCGCAACCAGAAAAGGCACTCTAAAGACATTTCCTTTGTAAACACAGCACACGCCAGATCTTTTTTTCCGAGATCATGATGAATTCTGGGTACTGTCGGAAAGGTACATGATGCAAGGTTGATTTGATCAGACAATGACGCAGTTCTTTCATTTCTTTCCTCTTTCAATTTTGTTGTCTGAGAAGTGTAGCTGTGGAACAGCTTAGGAAAGAGAGCGAGCGAGAGAGAAAGGCCTCGACAGGCAACAACCCTCATGTAAAATGCATGGAAAGCTGCGATGTCAGTTTACTACCACGCGCTCTGCAGCAAATGCACATATTCTGCACTGAAGCGCTCTCGCTCGTGAACTGTGTTTGGCACTGGGGAGGCTCTCCTCACCCTGTTAGACTTCTTCATTAACAAACCTCACACCAAACTGCGCCGCATGACATGCAACTTCATTGCAACATCTCAACTCATACCAGAGATCACGATGAAATGTAAGCCATTTTTATCATATGGGGAACATGAATGGAAGTCCATTTCTCTGGGTAAAAAATAAGTATTAATTATAAACGGCAATTATGAATGTTTGTCTTTTTGTGATATCTCACAACTGGGACTGTTTTCCCCCCACACAATGGCTCACACAACTAACTTCATATGTCTTAATTGCAGATTTAAATTTCATAATTTCTCTTTTTATATGCAACTTTCTCAAAGCTTTCATCTTTATACTTCAAAATGTTAACTTTTGTTTTTTTTTAATGACTCACAATTGACTTTAGATTTCAAAACTGCATAATTATATTTCATACATTTATTTTTCATAATTGCGACTGTACTGTATATCACAATTGTGACTTTATATCTCACAATTGACTTTGTATTTTCAGAATTGGGACCTCTCATAATAGACTTTTCCTTTTAATTGTCACTACCTCTCACAATTGTAAATGCATTTCTCACGAATGCAACTTCATACATCACAATTGTTACTTTATTTTTTGTAATTGTGACTTTGTATCTCACAAATGACTTTTTCTATAATTGCACATTTCTTTCTCATATTTTAAATATTTCCACTATGGGCTTGTTAAGTGATATTGTAATGCGTCAACTGAACGCACCAACAAATACTGTTTCCGGGTCCAAAACCCAACTCATTTTACTTGAGAATACTATCTCAGCAGCCGTTTATGCGCACTGTTTATTCAAATTAAACATTTAAGCTAAACGTTTTTAAAGATTTATTTTTTAGATTTATTTATTTATATTTATATTTACATTTTCATTGTATGGCTATCTGGGATTTTGGTATGAAGTTAAAGGGTAGGATTATAATTCTCTGGTAGTATTATATCACATTGTGAGTGTATAATTGGTACAGTTTGTTGTTTTCTCATGTCATCTGATAGAGCGTTTGGACCCGGAAGTCACAGAAGAGGTGACGCTTAACAAGCAAATATGTCATGCAACTTTATGTATCACAACTGTGACTTTATTTCTTGTAACTGTGACTTTATATCTCACAATTTTCTTTCTTTAATTGCCACCATTTCTCACAAATGCAACTTCATACATCACAATTGTGACTTTATTTCTTGTAATTGTGACATTATATCTCACGCCTGACTTTACATTTTTATGACTGTATTCAATTTATATACTATAAATCACAACTGTGACTTTTTATCTTGTAACTGTGACTTTATATATTACAATTGACTATATCTCACAATTGCAACTTTATATCACTATTGTGACTTTATTTCCTGTAATTATGACTTTATGTATTATCAAAATCGGGACTTCTCTTACTAGTCTTTTTTTAAAAATTGCCATTATATCTTACAGTTGCAACTTTATATATCGCAACTGTGATTTATTTGTTTACATCTCAAAATTAACTTTATATTTAATCATTTTGACTTAATTTTTCATAAGTCATTTTTATAATTGCGAATATATCTCACAATTGCACCTTCATGTCACTATTGTGACTTTGTATCTCAGAACTGACTTTGTATTTTTATAATCAAACTTCTTATACTCATTATTTATTTTTTAATTGCCACTATATCACCATTGTGACTTTAGTTGTCGTAATTGTGACTTTGTATCTCACAATTGACTTTATATTTTCATTAGTGCAACTTTTGTTTCTCTTATTTTTAAAAATTTGCCACTATATCTCAGAAATGCAACTTTATATATCACAACTCTGACTTTATTTCTTTACATCTCACAATTAACTTTATATTTTCATAACTGTGACTTAATTTTTCATAAGTCATTTTTGTATTTGCGAATATATCTCACAATTGCAACTTTAAGTCACTATTGTGACTTTATTTCTTATGATAGTCTTTTTTTATATAATTGTGACTATAGCACACAATTGCAACTTTATTTATCACTATCGTGACTGTATCTCAGAACTGACTTTGTATTTTTATAATCAAACTTCTTATAGTCATTATTTATTTATTTTTTAATTGCCACTATATCACCATTGTGAGTTTATTTCTCGTAACTGTGACTTTGTATCTCACAACTGACTTTATATTTTCATTAGTACAACTTTGTTTCTCATATTTAAAAATTGCCACTATATCTCACAATTGCAACTTTATATATCACAACCGTGACTTTATTTCTTTACATCTCACAATTAACTTTATATTTTATAACTGTGACTTAATTTTTCAAGTCATTTTTTGTAATTGCGAATATATCTCACAATTGCAACTTCATGTCACTATTGTAACTTTATTTCTCATAATAGTCTTTTTTTTATATAATTGTGACTATATCGCACTATTGCAACTTTATTTATCACTATTGTGACTCTGTATCTCAGAACTGACTTTGTATTTTTATAATCAGACTTCTCATACTCATTATTTTTTTTTTTTAATTGACACTATATCACAATTGTGACTTTTATCTCATAATTGTGACTTTGTATCTCACTTTTACTTTATATTTTCAGAAGTGCAACTTTTGTTTCTCATATTTTAAAAAACTCCACTATATCTTACAATTGCAACAACTGTGACCTTATTTCTTGTAACCGTGACCATATATTACAATTGTCTTTATTTTTTCATAATTGCAACTTTATTTCTCGTAAGTCATATTTAAAAACTTGCAACTATATCTCACAAATACAACAATACTCACAAAGTCATTTATGTTATATTTGTGATTATATCTTACAACTGCAACTTTATTTCTCACAATTGCAACTGTATTACAATCTCATTGTGTTAACTTTATTTGGTACTATTGTTTTCCTATTTAGAAAAAAGCAGGCAAAAACGTGTTCTTATACTTGTTCCTTGATATGGAAGACACAAAGCGTGTGCTGTGAATTCCCCACAAGAAACACATGCGTTCGCTCACATGACATGCGACTTTTGTTGTAAATGTCATGCTTGTATTTGTCAGCAGGGGGTCGTAGTGCTGAAACGTCCTCTAAACACTGGCCTTCATTGCTTTGACTCTAACTTCGTGTGGGCAGACTGCTGAGAGGACATGCATTTGAATTCCACACATCAAATCAGCATAACTGCAATCAATGTTGACACACCGGTGGTCGCAGGGGCCGGTGTTGCTGCTGTTAAATCATTCTGCTTTATCAATCCTTTGAAGGGTTTAGAGTGCACCGAGACCCCCTCCCTGCAAACACGTACACACACGCGCGTACATACTATCTCTGGATCCGCAGAAAGGTTCTCTGTTGCTTCAAAGATCCGGTTTGGCGTGCTCACATCCCAAAATGCAATGCTTCTCTTATCTCTGCAAACCATAAAGAACCACCATGTAAATCCCCCGTTGATAAATTGAAAGATTGCAGAATGCTCGCACCCTCTTCATTGCTCTCATTAAGTTTGGTTCATTTGCATCATCGCCACTCTTTTGTTCATTACATACTGAGATTTAAAGTCATGGGAGCCACGTATATGAAAACTTTTCAAACAAATTGGTTTACGTGACCTTATTCTACTTGTCACTTTTTCTTAAGGCGTAACGGAATTTATGTCTTGGCTAAATAATTAAACGCCTTTGTTTGAGTAGGTCTGGCCCTCAAAACTACTTTTAAGTGGATGATAGCTAAGTGTTTAAAAGGATTGCCTTAAAATTTATGATAAAAGGATGCTGTTATTGAAAACAGAGCCATTGCTGAGAGAATATTTGGGATAGGGTGCACAGCCGAATGATGTCACCGAAAACATTTACTGTTTGTCTAAAGTGCTGTATTAAAGTCTGTACATATGCCAGGAAGTTTGAACATTATATAAAAGATTACAAAATCTTTAACATAAATCTAACTATAGTAATGATGTTTGTGCTTAAAACAAGAATTTGTAATACAATTAATTTTATTGTATTTTTATTTATAGTATATGTTGATATATATATATATATATATATATATATATTCCTGGAAAAAAAAAAAAAAAAAAAAAAAAAACATTCTTGANATGTTGATATATATATATATATATATATATATATTCCTGGAAAAAAAAAAAAAAAAAAAAAAAAAACATTCTTGAGCACCATATTAGCATAATAACAAAAAGCAAACTATTATTAATATTGAAAACAGTATGTATGTATATATTTTTTGTTTGTTTGTTTTGTTTTTACTATTGATGTTTGTGCTTAAAACAAGCAAGAAAAATTTGCCAAGAAGTAACACAAAGTAATATCATCAGCATACTATCATCAGCATGGAAAACAGTATATATATATATATATATATATAGTTTTTTTTTTTTTCAGGAAAAAATTGTTAAATATTAAAAATATTAAGCAGCAAAAAAAAAAAAAAACTTTTAACATTTATAATAATAACAAATGTTTCCTGAGCATCATATCAGCATATTAGAATAATTATTGAAGAATCATGTGACACTGAAGATTGGAGTAATATCTGTAATATCAGCTTTGCATCACAGGAATAAATTACATTTTAAAATATGCTAAAATAGAAAACAATTCTTTTAAATTGTAATAATTTTTCTTAATTTTATTGTACTTTTTAAAATCAAATAAATGCATTTGGTGAGCAAATAAGACTTTAAAAACCTATTTATATATATATATATATATATATATATATATTAGGGCTGGCACGATTATGTATAATTATTAAGTATTTATCAATACAAGCACATTTATGTATATATTTAAGAAATAGTATATGCATATGTATATGTATTTGTATAAGTATATGTATTTATTATAATTTTTATAGAATATATATTATATATATAAATAAAAATATTCTGTACATAAATAACATATTTCTCTTAAATATATACATTAATTTGTGTGTATTTATATATACATAATAATTTCACACAAAACTATATTAGGCAAACTCAAATTTTTATTTTGTATGCAATTAATCATTTGACAGCCCTAATATATATATATATATATATATATATATATATATAATCTTATTTGGAATGGTTTATTTGTTGAAGATGATGTCATTCAATCTGTTTTTGGAGATTTTTAAACAAAACTCATCGCTAAGACACAGATGGTGCACACCAACACTGCCTCATAATCGACTGACTCAGCTAGAACTGATGCTTCGACATATTTCCAACATCTACACGCTCAACACCTTTGCTCCACAAGAAGTAACAGCCAAGATCCGTCCCCCCTAATCACACTGTCTACATTCCACTGCCAATCACACTCCACGTCTCTGAGCTCGGTAATCAAACCGGCTCTCAGCAAACCGCCATCTTATTACCTCCACGCAGGTGTGATCATTTCCAGGGGGCAATCCCACGGCTTCATCAGCAGCCCCTGTCCTCAGAGACCCACCGAGAACCGGGTTGAGGGACACGTGCGGCGCGCATGAGTGAGCGGGAAGATAATTGTCCACATCTGTGTCTCTTTATTCTGACCATCAGCCATTCAAGAATCTGTCTGTCAGCGGGAGGCCCTGAGTGAGCAGAGGAGAGATGCTTAAAAGAGGGAAAAAAGAGAGCCAGAAGAAGGATTGAGAAAAATATGGGAGGAAATATGGTGGAAGGGAGATAAGTGGAGCTGGTCTAGGGTGTGAAATATCAGTAAAAGGGTGAATCTCACAAAACTAGCCAAGAACAACAAAGCAAAAAACATAAATTATGTCCATAATAAATTATAAATTATATATTTTTGTACAAATAACATCCATAAATCTATCTTTAATATTTTCATTATTCACTTTTATAGTCATATTCATCATTTTTGACAATTAATTTTTTTTTTTTATTATTTTGTAATACAAAAACATGACTATTGTTTTAATTATTAAGTATCTATAATTGAATTTTGTATAGTTATTTTTCCCAAAAGACATCTAAACTTCAAATTCCAAATGTCTGTTTGGCACTTCATTGTGGACTAAATCAGTATGTGAAAATAAATGACAAAACTCTTCACCGTTCATTTAAACCAGCTTGAAAACACCTGAAGAAATGTGTTTGGAAAGCCAGTGCCAAATCTGCATGAGGAGTTACAGACTCTACCTCCATTCACAGCTGTCGTTCATCACTCTCCCAGTTTGTGTTCCAGGGAAACAATGACCAGAAGTCTTTAATGATGACATCTGTTCCTCTCAAGACATGTCAAATTAAAAGCACCTCTTTATTTAGGCCGCATTTACACTGTTATGCCTGATGAACACATCTAGTATTTTGACACAATTGCACTTACATCACTTGGTCAGTTACCCGGATGCGCGCCCATATTGGAGATACTCGGTGTAAACAACAGCATAGATTGCACGGTTAATACTACTGAATATGTAGTTCTGGTAATTTATGCTGCTATTTATGTCTGTGGAAGCTGCTAAATCATATAGAGAAGGACTTAGTAAGCAGGAAAGGGTGTGATATTTTGACAAACTAAAGTTAATAGGTGGTAAAGATACTACGAGCAGTATTAATTAAGATATTAGCCTAATATTTCACCTAACATTACCTGACTGGAAAAGATAAGAACAAATGCGAATGTTGTCAAGATTCTTGCCGTGGAAATCCTGGTTCAGTTTCCTTGATTTGTTATAATTTTTAGTACTCCAAATGTTTTCCCCAGTCCGACAGATTAGTACAGCCCAAAACATGACAATAATTGTCCATTTTCAGCAGCAATAGTCAGCGAAATTTGCGAGTTCCGTTGGTTCAGTGGCGTCTCTATAAAAAACTGTAAAGTATAAATCTCTAAAACTAATATTTAAAATAAAAATCTTAACTATTTCAACCTTTGACCGCGAGTGTATATATATTGTATGCAACGATCTACTAATGTAAATAAATCAGAATTGTTTGATGGTGAAGCAGTTTGTTTTTTTTTCCTTGAAGGACAGTTGGTTATTACGCCCCACCCACTCGATAAAAATTAAAAAAAACATTTGGGCCTGCAGAAATCTGAAGAGAAAGCAGTAGTAGAACCACTCGCACAGGCAAATGAGCCCTTCTTGAAAAGGAAAGGAAAAGGTGCCTGACAAGAAGTGACGCCTGTGAAACTATTCAGTGAGAGAATCAGAGCATCATTGTGTCGCTCAAGACGCTCATCTAGCAACAAAAGTGGAATGGAGCTTTAATTGCTCTCCGCCGTTCGCGGCGGCCGTCATTGACTGTAACTGCTTAGAGGAAAGAAAATCACATCCACTGCCAGGCAGCCATAAATCACAGCTTTACTGGTACATGCACATTTGAGTCTGACAGAATCATTTAAAGACTCGGTGGGCTCGCAATCATAGGGCAATTTGAGCTTTCCTTCAAAAAGAGTTTTAATTGAATTAGTCTGAGCGATTATATGCTCCAAACTAATGGGGGCAGTTTCATCTGCGGGGCTCACTGAGCTGAATAAAGAGCCAAATCTCAGCTCCTCCGTCATTACCCGGACTCAAATGTCAGGACGCTATCAGATAAACACTCGCACATACCATTCACCCGCG
>JAHKKF010511732.1:0-11810 GCA_019740295.1 Labeo calbasu
GGCTCACACTACAGGATTTTTAAAATCCTAACCGATTATGAAATCTGGTTGCAGCGCACACATAAGGAGAATCTTTGCAGATTATCTTTCCTGAAATCCCTGTAAAAAGTGCTATATTAATAACTTTTTAATTTCACTTAATTTCTCTCTTTGTAATTATTATTTATATTTATTGAGTTTTTATATGTTCAAAATTATTATTTTAATTTTAATTTCAGATATTTGAGAATTTGTTTTTATAGTTATGTTTGTTTTCAGTGGCTGGTGTATTGTTAAATATAGTACTGTCACGGTCGTGTGTAAGGAAGGCACAATACGAAGGCGAAATACAACAACAAGTCTTTAATATAATCCACAATAGGTAAATCCAGACATGAAGGGCAGGAAAACACACACCAGCATAACATTGAGATCAGACCCAAAACACTGAACTGAATACAACTTATATAGACAGGATAATGATACACAGACATGTGTGGGTGATTAACTAATAATGACTTGACGAGGACAGGAACAGGAAGAACCAAATATGGGCAACGGAGGGGGAAACCAACACAAACAGTCCAATAGGGTGTGACAAGTACATGGTTACTTTAAGTGTTGTGTTCTGGTTCTGGCTGCTCTCCCTCAGTTCACGGCAAGCGCCGATTGAGGAGAGGCAAGTTGCCCTGAAGCTCCGTCTATAGAGTTTCATATGAGTTTTGTTTATTGTAATACATGTGATTTTGTCTAAAATGCACTTTACTCTTATTTAAACATGGATGAAGTTTGTGTGAATAATATGAAGCATGTATTTTTGGAGTTCATCAGCAGAGTGGTTGATGTTATAAATGTGAGAGAAGGCCACAGATTCAAGCTTTTTTTGATTTGTGTTTATTTATTCATGCAGAATAAAATATGGCCTGAATAATTCCCGTTGCCTGATTTCATCCATCTATACACACAACGCAGAGCTAAGTGAAGACCAGTCACACACACACACAGATCAACATTCAGACCTCTTTAAATAAGAGAAATGTAACATTTTTGTCAATAGATGTGAATTTGTGCTGCTTATCAATTTGGAGTGTAACAACTTGTATGTTTTTGATTCATTTGTCCCACTGACTGTATGTAGGTGCTGTTGGTCATTAACTTTAACAGACACATCACCACTGTTGCATGCTGGTTCCTGATCTGCATCTTCATTGTAGTGGAGAGCAGCAAGTAATCTACATGTTAGCACAAAGGGAATATATTTAAGAGAAATGTAAATGATGCATATACTGTAGAAGTATTTTATGATATTTTCATTTGAATGTCAGTTCACATAGGCAATATCAGTAAATCTGTCTAACAGGTTTATCAGTATAGTTGTTGATAACTAGCATTCTCTGTGCATTCTGTGAGGCATTCTGTCTCACAGTCTTGCAGCCAAACACTGGATATCTTTCCCAGTTCTCTGTGACCTTAAATTGTGTAATTTTACATTTAATATTTCAGGTAAACTATTGTGATTAGAGCAGAAGTTAATTTTATAATTGCAAGAAATGGAAGTTCAGTTTTCCTGCCTGTTCAACATTCCTAAAAATGAAAATGCCACATTCTTTGGAGCAAATTTCAGTATCAGGCTATGAAAGCCTTTAACTGAAGATGTCTGCTGGTGAACGCTCAATTTTACCATATCCTTCAAGAAATGATCTTGCAGCCTAAGGTCACAAACTTTTTCACAATCTTTAGTGCCTGAAAGAAATTAACGAAGAGGAAGATGTTTTAATTTCCAAATCTAATTATGTGTTTCAAATGGCAGTCTACAGCTGAATGTTTTCACAAAGATTGTAAAAAAAAATTATTTATTTTTTTTTAACATTGTGGGGTCATTCAGGCCTCACAAGAAAAACAGCTTATGGATTAATAACTAAAAATTAAACAAATGTTTTAATCATTATGTAAAGTTATATGGGACCCTACTGCAAGGGAAATCCCTCACTAATTGCCAATTTCTAATTAATGAGAAGTACATACCTTTAAATGTATGGCAAGTATTAAAATAATGTTGAATGTCAGGTTGCTGCTCCTCAAAAAACCTTCCAGTTCCATCGAGGGCTTTTACCCACCTTGTTATTCTGAAAGAGTAAAAATTGTGTTAGTCCTTCAACATTCAGTCTCTCCCATTAGTGAGTGGTAAGGTACAATAAAAATGAGGGGATGTTTTATTTACCTGCACCAACTGAATGTCCACCATGCTATTGTCATCCAAGCTCATCATTGTGCAGCTACCGTATTTTGCACAGTGTCCTTTAGCAGAGAATGAAAAGTTTAAAAAGTTAAAAATCTCATCTGGAAGCAACAGAAGACAATACAGCTCTTGTTTTCCTGTTGCCAGCTCTGTGTTTTGTTGTTTTAAGTGTGAAAAACAGGTGTGATTAGTTTGAGATGTGCGACAGTGTTACACGAATGATGTCACAGCGTGGTGTGCGGGGAATGAGGAGTACTGACGAGGAGGTCCGGGACATGCACGTTTATTATATAATCCACAATATGAAACAGGAACGAACAGGAACAGCAAGGAATCCACACGCACGCAAAAGAAAGACAACGGAATGACAATACTAAATGACTTCTAATGACTTCACGTGACTTGGAGTGAACCGACGACCAGACAGTGAACACAACCAAACTTAAGTACACATACTAATCAGGGGGAGACAGGTGAAGTCGATTAAGCAGTGATGTAATAATTAGAGATGGAACAGGAAAGACCAAATAAGGGCATACATGGGGAAAAACACCACAAAACAGTCCACAGGGTGTGACATTACCCACCCCAGGGAGCCACGGCGGAGCATACAGTCCAGGGTGCCATGGCGGGTCAGGGAGCTCGGGGAGCTACGGCGGAGCATACAGTCCGGGGTGCTATGGAGGATCAGGGAGCTCAGGGAGCCATGGCCAGGTACATAGTCCAGGCGGCCATGGCAAGCCAGGGAGCTCGGGAAGCCATGACCAAGTACACAGTCCAGACGGCCATGTTGGGTCAGGGAGGTAGGGTATTTTTAGCACAAATTTCCATGTTTTCTTGTCATTTGACATTTTCATTTAACATTTAAATTCTTACAATATCCATCTATGTGCACTGATTTATGTTTGCACTCTTGAAGTACAGTCGCTGTCAATGTTTCTGAATTCATTATATTTTTTAAAGCCACTCAGAAAGCAAGACATCTGACAGGATGTTTATTTGGATGGATACTTTAATGCCCTTTTGAGGCAATGCCTTTATAAACATTTGGAAAAGAATGTGTGCCTCAAATGTTTTATTTGTACCATAACTGTGACGACCTCTACAATGACAGTTTTGAAAGGAGGGACTGACCTCTCCAAACAAGTTTTAAAACCCTGCATCTGTCTTTATTTTAAAAATGCAGGATTATTATTATTATTATTTTTTTTTTTTTTCATTTTTACAAATAATTTTGCATTGTTTTCAATGACAGAAGTACAAGTTCAAAAATTAGAATGAGTAAATACACTGCAACCAAGTTATGTTGTACCTTAAACATAACCTTAAATTGACCTTAAATCAAAACACTTAACTGGTTGTTTAGTAGTTGAGTTAATGCACACATTTTTAACACCATGATACAATGTTCAATAAGTTTATAAATAAAATGAATTAGTTTCACCCTGACACATGGTCCATCTGACTCTCCATCATTCCCTCATACTTTCCTCCCATCAGTCTGTCAGCTTCTCAGTCTGTCTTCAGTCTCGTCTGTTTTGCCACCTTGCACCTGCAACAAAAGAGCTATTAATTCAGAGCTAAGTTTACCAAGTTTATCCTCTATCTGTTTACTCACATGTTTCACTGTCTGCCAAACGCAGATAACATTATGTTACGTAATATTATTTGTCACTTTTAATCAATTTAATTTGTCCTTATTGAATAAAAGCTTTTATTGAAAAAAACATGTGGTTTCCACAAAAAACAAAACAAACAAACAAACAAACAAACAAAAAGTACAACTGTTCACTGTAGTGTAAAAAAAAAAATTCAATTTGATCAAGTGACATTTGTCCATGTTGCCCATGATTATAGTATTGTCTCTTCCATGTGCTCAGGTTTATTCTTTTTCTTAAACCAACTGAGAGTTTCCTTGATTGTGTTTGGGATCATTGTCTTGCTGAAATGTCCACCCTTGTTTCATAATCATCATCCTGGTACTGTAGGTGCTGGGACTGAATCAGCTACTACAGAGGGTATGCATGTGATGTCACTGTCAGCTGGAGTGGCTGCGGCTCTGCCCACTGTGTGACAAAAAGACTGAGTGGCAGCGTTGGTTTCTTCAACGTGAATGCTACAACAGAACACACAAAACACCTCTAAAACCAGAAGAAGCTTTGCGATGGACTGTACAGAGAGATTTGACAAGAAACCTGAGGTATATTTTTACAGACTGCTGAAAGCTACTGAAAAGAGAAGCAAATTAATCGCTGCAATTCAAAGAAACAAATGGTCTCCAGGCAGCGAAACACGGATTTGCAGTTATTTCATAATAATGTTGAATTGTGCAGTAAAATCATATACCATATATTGTATTGTAGTATATCGTATTGACAAGTCATCAACTAAATATTTACCCTCTTAAATTCTGCATATCTGGATGTTTTTAAATAAACACTGACAAAAAAATTATATACATTTTTCAGCTGGATGATATATATAACATTGATATAAGTGATCACCAGGGTTTAGACCAACCTATTTTGTATTTACAAAATGAGTTCACAGGCAAATTTGCTTTATTTATTTTCCCCGACGTCAAAATCAGACACACATAAGTGTTAGAAAACACGATTTTTGGCTGCATCGATATGGATTGACCACTGGATGTTTAAGTTGTTAGGAACATTAGATCAGGTTCAGCAACCTTTAGTTTAACCTGATTATTGTTTGTTTTACTCGCATTTTCACATCTTCCCTATTAAATACATTCATGTTGAAGGCACTTTTGCCACTCAGTCCAACTGAGGGGGCGTGTCCCAGCGAGAAAGTGATGTCAATGCGTCAATTAATTTCCACTGACAAGGGGCAGGGTTGCTTTCTAACTACTGATAAATTTCAGCTGGTGTCTTGGCTTTCCATGCCTTTTTGCACCTTCATGTGTTCGATACTTTTTTTTCTTGTGTCATTCCATATTACACATAACTTGTTTTGTTCTCTTTGTATGCATGAATTACTTGAAATTTTCACCAGATGTCGGTAACAACCCAAGTCAACTGCACCTTTAGAATAGTCAATAGTTATTTTATCTGTTGTATGCCAGCCAGGCCTTCCTCCATGCATAGGACATGACTTATTTGAGGGAGTTGTAGCATGTGCAACATGCGCTACTTTATAATGGTCAAGCACTGGTTCATATACACTCAAGGCTCAGATTCTAACTCATGTCCTTGTCAGTGAATGAAGAAGGCAGTACAATAGGTGACCAAGCAGAACTGATGTCTTCTTAGACTTCTGCCTTCATTATTGGTGACAAAGTTTATCCTCATGACTTAGTGTGGCAACTAGTGATCACTTTGAAAGAACTTGTGGAACTGGTGTGTGCTCCTACAATCACCACTGCCAGATTGCTTACCCCAACGTTGTTGTGGTTGAATATCTAGAAACCAGGAAAGCACTGGTTTCTTCTGATCAACCCAAGCACCACTATCTTTGGTCCTCAAATTGGGCCCCCTAATATGGCTATGGACAATGAGGTACCAGCACCAACTCCGCCAAACAGCCATTTGCTCAAACTACTTTTTTGCACCAGTGCTGGGGTCAAAAACTCAACTCCCTCATCATCACGCTCACCTGTATAGTGATGCAGTGCAGAATGCAACTGAACCCCACATGATCACACAATCAGATTGAGGTAAGATTACCATAAGGACAACTCTTACAAAAAGGAATCTTTTCTTTGCCTAAAATGGGAGTCTTATGATTCGATCAAGTTTAGTCAGATTGTGTGCAAGAAACCAGGAAAGAGGAACACTGCTGAAATGGCAAGAAAGATGGTAATTCAATATGCATTCATTCATCCTTCCGAGATGACATTGGGGCCAGGTTGTCAGCACTGGATATGACTCACTTGTCAACAGTTAATGTCTCGGATAGATGACTACAGAAGACTCCAAGCTCCTGGTGCCAAGAAAAGGACGTCTGAAAGTGGAAACCCTGACAATGTCAAGAAAGGGTGCAATGATCCATAAGGCTGCATTAACCCTGAACCAGTGCTTCCAGCTGGTAAAACCACAAAACCGGTACTTTCAGTTTGTTAAAACTGTGCCATCCAGCAGAGCAGGCACAATTCTGAGCCAAACTCCGGAAGGAGGCGATGAAAATTGTTTGGCTGTTCAGTGCATTTCAGATGATGTTCTGCTCCTACTACGTGTATAACATTGACTATCTGGTTAATATAGGAGTTACATTGAATTCTTACAGACATGTGTGTTCAATATGCATTACACACTGATCATTAAACAAGATTTTGAGTCCTGTTGTTACAGATGCTCCATACTGAAAATGTTCAACCAAACTGCTTTGATACTACTGCTAGTATCAAGTCAAGATCGAGCTTCATTGTCTTCATTCTGCTACATGTGTGGACATACAGTGGAACAAAATGTTGTGTCTCACAGGACACACAGTGCTACACTAGACATAAGAATTTTTAAATCTATACATAACTAACTTACTAAGTAACACACAGGGGAACTGAATGGAGCAGCTTGCCATCTGGAACCTTCTGATTTCTGTCTATCACTGATGTTAGCAAGTTGCACAGGAAAGGACTAATTAAACTACACCGGCAGACAAAATGGGTATTAGTTCCCCTTACACCCTCTGACTAAAATCAGACTGGCGAATCTGTGATCGTGAGACCGGCGCTTTGGTCACCACAAGGCTCAAATGAGACATTATGTCCCCAGTGAACGAATAATTGAAAGTATGTAATGTCTAGAATGATCAAAAATCTAAATAAATTCCTAATCGACATTTGTGACCAACTTTTCATTGGAAATAATAATTTTAATAATTCTCAATTTATTGATCACTTGAAATTAGAGTCTGATTAAATCACAGAGCTAAACTAAAATTCAAACTAAATCCTGATCAATTTTGTAAACTTTGCAGAAGCGTAAGTTGAAGACAAAACATGCCTTAAACCTTCAGCCAGGTCGCTGGACTCCACTTTTGGGCCAGCGAATGGATTCTTCTGAACTAAAAATAACCAGCGAAGCATCAAAACGCAAGAATGATTCTCATTTTAATACATTCAGCATAAACAGCTATGTCTCAGTGTCTCTTTGTGAGAGGCTTAACAACAAATGAGCGTAACAGCACACATGAAGAAACTCCGAAGAAACACCCTATGGTAAATATGTGCATTTTTTAATAAACATTTACTGTGCGCATAAATAAATAAATAGTATTTGCAGTCTGCTTTCATGGTCACGGTTAATACTGGACATAGTTGAGAAATCCATGGATGATAAATACAGTTTCACTTGCAATGTAAATGGGTGGTTTGGGGGCAGAGATATTGGTTATTAACTAACATTATTTATGGGAACTGATTAAAAAACAATTCTGATTAGTGGACAATTACTTTTATCAGTTACTAATGATCTATTAGTCAACAAAGACAAGTAAAATGCATCTCAAAATCTTCAGCAATGTCAAGCTTAATATGTTTTTTTAATAACTCTGATATATGAAATACATGTAAACGCAACAGTCTATTTGACTTTAGCCTTTGTATCGTCAACAAATAGGCTAAAACATTATTGAATCAAATTTATTTGATTTCTTGCAGCTCTACAGTGTGGTCCACTTGTTTTTTTTTTGCACCCTGGGAAGGGCAATGCTGTCACAAGACAGTTTTTCGTTAGTATTATTTAAATTAATTTAATTTTTATTTACAGTTGAAGTCAAAAGTTTACATACACACACATTATTTTACCAAAATAAGAGGGCTTATCATACAAAATACATGTTATTGTTTATTTAGTACTGACCTGAATAAGATATTTCAAATAAAATATGTTTACATATAGTCCACAAAAGAATATAATGGTTGAATTTATAAAAATGACCACATTTCAAAAGTTTTCATACACTTGATTCGTAATACTGTGTTGTTACCTCAATGATCCACAGCTGTTTTTTGTTGTTGTTGTTGTTTACTAATAGTTGTTCATGAGTCTCTTGTTTGTCCTGAACAGTTAAACTACCTGCTGAAATCTTTCAGGTCCCACAAATTCTTTTGTTGTTGTTGTTTTGTTTTGCTGGCATTTTTGTGTATTTGAACCCTTTCCAACAATTGAGATCCATTTTTTTCACACTGAGGACAACTGAGAGGCTCATATGCAACTATTACAGAAGATTCAAACGCTCCCTGATGCTCCAGAAGGAAAAATGATCCAATAAGACCCAACTTTACGTTTTGACTTTGTGTACATTTTTTATTTTGCCTGAATATCATATTTTTTAAATTCAGAACTGCCCTTCAGAAGCAACAGAAAATATTGTACTTGCATGTTTGGCAGAAAACAAAATTAGCGAAATGTACCCTGATGTTTTCTGGAGCATCAGTGAGTGTTTGAATTTTCTGTAATAATTGCATATGAGTCTCTCAGTTGTCCTCAGTGTGAAAAGATGGATCTCAAAATCATGCAGCCATTGCTGCAATAAAAAAAAAATAAATAATAATAATAATAATAATAATAATAATAAATTTTATTTATAAAGCACTTTACATTTTAAAGAAAATCTCAAAGTGCTACAGAAAACACAATAAACAACAAAATATCATATTAAACACAACAATTAAACATTAAAAACTTTTTTTAAAAGAAATGTTTTAAACCCCGTTAAAAAAAAAAAAAGGTTCTGCAAAAGGGTTTGAAGGCTGAAGGATTTTTCTGAAAACCAGCAGGCAGTTTAACTGTTCAGAACAAACAAAGGGACTCATGAACAACTATCACTAAAAAAAACCCAGCTGTGGATCATTCTGGTAACAACAGAGTATTAAGAATCAAGTGTATGAAAACTTTTGAATGTGGTTATTGTTATAAATTCAGCTATTATTTTCTGTTGTGGACTGTATGTAAACATCTTTTATGTGAAATGTCTTATTCACGTCAGTACTAAATAAACAATAACATGCATTTTGTATGATCCTTCTTATTTTGGTAAAATAATTACCATTTTGCAGATTCTGCAAGGTGTGTGTAAACTTTTGAATTCAACTATTTATTCATTCATTTTTCATCTCTGCTACAGAATTTTTATACATTACTTTCCTCATGCTGTCTGTTCATTTTTCTTGATGCCCTCAAAATGCATGTGTTTGTTTCATTTATATTCTTGCACACTTAAAATGTTTTCATGGCTGTAAATTGTTGATGCACTGTACTCTGGGTAGCAAATACCATAATAAATGTTTTAATAAAAATACTTTTGTAAATATGTTTGGATTGTCTTTTGATTTGTAATGTTATTCTGAATTTTAGTAGTATCACAATTTTACTATTTGTATGTACTATTCCAACTACACAATATACAATAATAATTACACTAACAACTTACAATAGAAACAACTTTACAAAGCAAAATACAGCACAATACTATTTTGCAGTTATACAGTACATTGTTCTACATACTGTAATGTTGCAGTACAGTACATTGCTGTAGAACAAAGATTAAAAAAAATACTTTTAAATATTTGAAACTAATTAAGAATATGTACATCAAAATTAAATTTCAGATTTTTGGGCCTCTGATGAGCTCCTGAGAGTTAAAACATGGACATACAGAGCTGCAAAATGCAAAACACATCAAAACAGACCCATTAAAATCTTTCTTATGAGCCATCAATCCATAAAAGAGAACCAAGAACACCTCAACAATGATTTGGAGGAAAAACCAATTAAAATGAGATGTGTTGTCTGTGAGGACTATTCTGGGTATTATGGGTATGAAAAATGCACACAGATGGGCACAATATACTTAAAAAATTGATGATGTAATCAGTGATGTTTCAGACTGTTTTTGTTTGGGTTGCAATGATATACCAGCATAATTGAACTGTGAAAACCCAGGATTTTAATAGCGTACATTTGCTTATCTGCAGTATTTAAGAAATGCAACAATGGAGAAAAATCTAATTGGCACATATACAAACCTAAATCATTTTTATGATACCTGATGTTCATGCTTCTTCCTTTTTGTTTAATACAAATTAGCTCTATTTTAACTCTATTTTGCCTCATAACAACCATCCGTTAATATAATTTTTCGTTGGTGTTTCGTAATTATTCATGAGGCTGCGTGTTATTATCCTATGAGAAGAGGCTTTGCTTAATTATTCACGACAGCGTGTGTTGATTTGCTATGACAGACGCTTCAGACTGTGAGATTTCATATATTAACTGAAAGAAACGTTCATGAATTGAAGGAGAGTGTTTGTTTTTGTTTGGTTTGTAAGAGTTCGGCACAAACGCGATTCATTCATAAATGAGTGTAATAGCGGTTTTTACAACTCCTTGACGAAACCATCAAATGGATTACAAACGCCGCAAAATAAGCTATAAAAAGTTGATAGAGGTGCGACAGCACTATCACATATATGTTTTCGATGCAGAGTGCAAATGTTTGTGGATTTATTTGTGTTGTAAACTCAATGGGAGCGAAATGAAACTGTCTGAACCCGAAGTTGACTCTTTCTCCTCTTCCCCCTCCGCACCGCAGCACCACGCCCACTTTTGCAGCATTTTTCAAAACTGTGGTGAAAACTAAACAGTGCTGAAACGGGGGGATTTCATGACCCTTTAAGTGTAATTTATACAGATTTACATTCATAAAAAATCTGGGGATAATGCAGCTGTTGCCATTCTTGAGCACTATTTCTAATACAAAAACTTGAATGTCTCAACAGTCCT
Source organism: Labeo calbasu (assembly GCA_019740295.1). NCBI lineage: Eukaryota > Metazoa > Chordata > Actinopteri > Cypriniformes > Cyprinidae > Labeo > Labeo calbasu. The sequence continues at coordinate 10,966 of JAHKKF010511732.1, forward strand.
CACAATGATAAGACTGAGGATTTCTTTACACTTCAGCTGGTTTACCAGTTCTACAGATGTAAAACTATCTGCTAAATATAGCTTCATTTGCTTTGATGAGGGGCTTTCATCTGACAATCTTCTTCATCTGAGCAATCGAAGTAACAAGACATACATGCAAGAAACAGACAGACACACAAGAAATAGAAAAGCAATGTCGTGTTTTCTGTATTACATTAGGTTGAAAAAGGCGTGCAATGAACTGAAGTAACAAGCCTGGTTTTCTCACTCGTTTCTATGGGGGTCACAGGGGAGTTTTGTACTATTGTGGCTTGAAACTCTGTTGATTTTCACTGTGGTTGATGTTTTCTAATATAATATGTTGAGTTTATTAATGTAGAAGATAAATATAAAAAATCAGATCATTATAAATATAATAAACTGTATGAGATAAAAACATCACAGAGTTCTCTTTATTTCTGCTTATGTGAAAGTGCAATAATAATAATGTGAGCAACATCAAATCATGATTATTCATTTCACCATTATATTCAAATCACTTAAAAGGACTCTGCAAGATTTTGAATACACTTCCAGTTGTAATTTTTTACAGAACCTTTTATCTTTGTAAAACGATTGAATACACGCCATAATTGTCTCCCATTATGTGCAAACATACATCTCGGACAGTCTCTTAAACTGCCTGATTTAGAGATTTATGTTCCTTTAATTTGTATACAGGAGTGTTTGTTGGTTTGAGTACTGTTTTAAAACCTATTGGAGAAACAGAGGACTAGATGATCTAGAATTAAATTCATATTAGTACAATTTGTTTTCTCTTTTGGCAATAGTGTTTGTTTCTGTAC
>JAHKKF010511734.1:0-12476 GCA_019740295.1 Labeo calbasu
TTTCACTTGTTAGATGCTAACTTTATTTCTTGTGCATCTGTTTAGGTTATTTTACAATTATTAATTCATTATTTTGCCTCCCTCACATTCTGCCATTTTCCCCATTAATCCATTTGTACCTTCCCTCCATTTTCAGCATCAGTCTGGCAGGTCATGCTCCATACATCTCGTAATTGCAGTATGAGCGTATATCTCCAGCCTCTGGTCCCAGCAAGCTTGCCAGGAATCATTTCTCATGGGTGACTGGGACTCAGATGGTGGCAGGATTTCCTCCAGTGAAGCTCTCATTCCCTCGCAGGCGCTGCATGCACATCAATCAGCATTCAGAGGAGAAATATCATATGCAAGATGCAACAGAGGGAAAACTCATCGAAATGGGTGGTTAAGGTGATAGCTCAACCAAAAATGACAATTCTGTCATCGTTTGCTCACCCATTTACCCATGAAACTGACTGCACAATTAATCAAAATAAGGTTATGATTATGGCTGCTGTGATTAACATATCATAAAAAGTGACAACAATTATTACAGAATTGTTTTGCATTGGTTGAAATTTGTAAACACTGCAGCAGGGGCAAATCAGAGGCACTTATTTTAGTCTACAACCAGACCTGCTGATTTAGTTTGAGTATTTTTGTTTTTTATTTCATAAAAGCTTAGATAGTGTCTCAGAATTTTATTGGATGTCTGATGAGCTAAATAGGAGACGATTCTTGGCTGGAGCCTTTTTTTATGTAATTTCTTCATGGGGTGCAACTAAATATTTATAAAAAATCTCCAAACTAAAACAGAACAATTTTATATAAGCTTTTGGCTTTGGGCTTAAAACTGTAGTTTATTTATTTATTAGAAAGAACATGATTATGCTTTTCAATCGTTATTCAATCTGTTCTGAATTTACAATTCCAGAAGGATGAGCATGAATCATTCTTTAAACAAACAGAAATTAAACAAAGCTAATAAATGAATCCAAACAACTAAGTGATTTCTTTCCTCTTCAAAAGATGCACTCCTATAAAAAGACTTTGAATAAAAGCCCAGCTAAATTCAGAGTAATTGTTTAGCGGTAACCAAAGCCAATATTAGATGCATTACTTAAGCTGGAAGAACAGGGAGTTCAGCCAATTTCCCAGCCTGGATGAAAGTCTTAAATTCACTGGGAGCCGGAGAGGAGGTTAGTAAACTTACACTGGCCTGGGTCTGAATCTGTAGGAAGCGTGGCCGGGCGTCCCACTGACCTGCTAACTGAAATGACCACAGGCTGCGGGATTTCAAACCCACATGAGAAACAATCACACAGTGAATTTACAGCTGCATGCAAGACTGAAGGTGATTTATTGCGTGAGACCACTTGGATCTCATGGGGTTTAAGTTGTGGTCGAAGAAATAACAGCAGGTCTTAAAGAAATAGCTCACCCAGAAATACAGGTTTGCTGATAATGTACTCACCCACAGGTTATCCAAGATGTAGATGAATTTGTTTCTTCATGAGAAAAGATTTGAAGAAACGTAGCTCATCAATGGATCCTGTGCAGTGAATGGGTGCTGTCAGAATTAGAGCCCAAACAGCTGTTAAAAACATTACAATAATCCACACAGTCCCTCAGTTAACATCCTGTGAAGCGAACAGCTGTGTGTTTGTAATAAACAAATCCATCATTAAAGCGTTTTACTATAAATCGTCGCTTCTGTCAGTAAAAGGAAAGTTGTTTCAGAGGTGAAGCAAGTTATTGCAGACTGTTGTGGAGTTGAGTGACTCATCTTACCCTCAAATCTAGCAGACCGGTCTGTGTGTTTAGCGAACTAATGATCCCTGAGATTGTTTCCTTCTGAGATGCAATTTACTCCTTGAAGATCATGAAGGTTACAGCCTCATTAAGAGACCTGTAACGTCACGTCCTGCTTTGATGTAGCAGCTGAAAGTTTCTGAAATAAATAATGAATTAAATTTAATTTAATGTGCTTTTCCGTTTAGAAGTTATTAGGCATCTTATTCTTAACAGGGCTGCATTTATTTAATTAAAAGTACAGTAATGTTGTAAAATATTATTGCAATTTGAAATAACTGTTTTCTGTTTTAATATATTTTAAAATGTAATTTACTCCTGTGATGCAAAGCTGAATTTCATCATCACTTCAGTCTTCGGTGTCACATGATCCTTCAGAAATCATTCTAATATGCTGATCTGATGCTCAAGAATCGTTTATTATTAACAATGTTGAAAACAGTTCATTCAGTTGAGGTGAAAAGTTTACATCCTCCTTGCAGAATCATTAAAAATGTTAATTATGTGACCTAAATAACAAGGATCATACAAAATGCATGTTATTGTTTATTTAGTACTGACCTGAATGAGATATTTCACATAAAGGATGTTTACATATAATCCACAAGAGAAAATAATACTTGAATTTATAAAATTGACCCTGTTCTAAAGTTTATGTCCTCTTAATTCTTCCGCTGTTCTTCAGAAAAATCCTTCAGGTTCCACAAATTCTTTGGTTTTCCAGCATATCTGTTTATTTGAACCCTTTCCAACAATGACTGTATGATTTTGAGATCCATCTTTTCACACTGAGGACAACTGAGGGACTCAAACACTCACTGATGCTTCAAAAGGAAAAACGATGCATTAGAGCCTGGGGGTGAAAACTTTTTGAATTTAAAGATCAGGGTAAATTTAACTTATTTTGTCTTTTGATAAACATGTACGTATCTTCTGTAGCAAAATTAGAAAAATGTACACATCTGCATTTTGTTCAAAAGTTTTCACTCCCTTGGCTCTTAATGCATTGTTTTTCATTCTGGAGCATCAGTGAGTGTTTGAACCTGTCTGTAATAGTTGCATACGAGTCTCTCAGTTGTCCTCAGTGTGAAAAGAAGGATCTCAAAATCATACAGTCATTGCTGGAAAGGGTTCAGGACAAACAAGGGACTCATGAACAACTATCACTAAACAAAACAACAACAAAAAACACAGCTGTGGATCATTCAGGGAACAACACAGTATTAAGAATCAAGGGTATGTAAACTTTTGAACAGGGACATTTTTATAAATTCAGCTATTATTTTTTCTTGTGGACTATATGTAAACATCTTTTATGTGAAATATCTTATTCAGGTCAGCACTAAACATGCATTTTGTATGATCCCTCTTATTTTGGTCAAATAATTAACATTTTTAATAATTCTGAAAGGGGGGTGTAAACTTTTGACCTCAGCTGTATTTTTTGTGGAAATTTAATATAAATTCTGCCATGCTTTTTCAGTAAACAAATCTTCTCAGTAAACAATCCTCTCAGAAATCCCAAGTCCATCCTAAAACTCTAAGTTTTTCTAAGAGTTATTTGTTGTAAGCATAAAACGTCAGTGAAATCTGGAAATTAATGATTACACATTTGCTCAAGGATATGAGCCATGAAAAGAGAGATAATCACCATTACTCAGTAGAGAGACGGCTCACATAGAGTAACACACATTTTATCATTTGAAATGCTTAAATGTGATGACAGTGGTTAGTCATTGTGGCCCCAAGCAAGACATTTAACCCCAAATTATGCTAATGACTGTCCCTGTGCCTCACGTCAGCAGGTCAGATTAAGAAAACAAGAAATTACAGACCTGCATAACTGTCAAAAAGTGTTAACACAAAAAGCTTAATTTATCTAACTTAGCTTCATTTATCCTGGCATATGGAAAAGACATCAAAGAACAAGGCAAGAATATGCTCTGCCTGAAATGTGTGAGATATACTTTTTTATTTTTAAGAAAAACGTTTCCTTGGTAACTGTTTTTAATAACTACTTTTATATATATATATATATATATATATATATATATATATATATATATATATATATATATATTACATTTATTTCATTTCACTCAACGTTTATGTTAATTCAAATAATGATTTGTCTATATTAGAATACTGTAGTGATTACCGTATATGACTAATTTTTGGATAAACTGTGGGTAGCCTAAGGTACTTCTCTGAAAGTCTCTGAGTTTCTGTGTCATATATTTCTTCATAAGAGTCTCTGTGCTCGTCTATGAATTCATTAAAGATTGATAGCCGCGAGTCAGATGAATTGGGAAATACCCGAGAGTATGGATGAATGTGAATAGAAACATTCAGTGCAAAGGGAGGAAGAACACGAAGAGGCCGTGACACGGTGACATGACACACACACGCACACGCTGAAACACTAATGAACAAAGCAACACTAAGGAACAAATGATAGTATTTCTCTTTCTCACTCACTCCCTCTCTCTCCATCACTCCCACACTGACATACACCAGCACTGTTGAGGAAGAACAAACTAAAATCAGTGACGCCACCAACTTACTGTAACTAAATGTTCAGTATAATGACAGGAACTCTGCAGCTCCAGCTGTCGTAGGAACAAGCTTGAATACCAACGTGTACTACTAAATTTTCCATAACATAGAAACATCCCTGCTGAAAAAAACAATAGAAACCATCACAGAATTTGTTTTTACTGGTTTTAATGGAAACTGTGATGATCCCTGTTGGCCTCTACTGGTAATTGTTGTTTTCTTTTTTTTCCCTTGTTTTTTTAATTAGTATTAGTGCACAACATACAACATATGGTAAACACAAAACACAAAAACATCAATAGAACTGCAGTGACAATAATCAGAAATGACAACCTGAATAATGTTAGTAGTATGTGAGTAGCAGTAGTAGCAAATCTAATAATAAATACAGCAATGGAACAGCAATGGTAATAACAGTGATGAATATAATCAGAAATGGAAGTCTGAATAATATTAGTAGTATTGGAGTAGTAGTAGCAAGTATAATAATAAATACAGCAATGGAACAGCAATGATAATAACAGTAATGAAAATAATCAAAAATTATAATCTCAATATTAGTAATAGTATTTGAATAGTACTAGCAAGTATAATAATAATAATAATAATAATAGGAACAAGAAGAATATTAATAATAATAATAATAATAATAATAATAATAACAACAATAATACTAAATAATAATACTAAAGATGGTGATGATAACAACAATATTCCGTGATGACGGCAGCAGTAATGTCATTAATAATAACAGTAATAATAGTGATAGTAATAATAATTCCAATAACATTAATCAAAATAACACGTACCCATACCCAACACATACCACATCTATCCTGACCTCTGTTTCAGTGTTTAAGGTGTTTTTTTTTTTAGTTCCTTTTCCTTTTTTTTTTTTTTTCTCCTCCGCATTCACGGTAAGAATACTATATGTATATGTATATATGCTTAAGCTGATGTGGTGCATTAAAAGAAGAGTGTAGTGCATTAAAATCAGCATGCGGTGCATTAAAAACATGTGTGGTATATGTTGGTTGCAGATCTTTTTTTTTGTTCTTTAGTTATATTTATATATTTTAATTATTTATACTTAGTATCATGATCTTCATTAAACCGTTACCGTCCTTATACAAAACATTATCCTATCCACACCATCTTATTACTGCTCAATGTTTCAATGGTATTATTAATGATAATGATAGTAATAATAATAATAATAATAATGAAAACACTCACAATATTACTAAAACCTTTTATAAATATGTATAATACTATGTGAATAAATAAGGGTGAGTGTGTCAGATTTGTAAGAGTTGAATGAGGTCTGATCTGGAGTGTTGTGGTTCTGAAGTATAGTTGTAAGGAGGTGAAAAATATTCTAGGGATATGTAGTCTGTAAGCCAATTTTTCCAATGCGTTATGTGAACAGTGTTTCGAGATTTCCAGTTCAAGAAGATAGTTTTCTTGGCGATGGCTAAAGCTGCGAAGAGTATCCTTTTGTTTGTTATTTCCTGATCGAGAGCTGATAGGTCACCCAGCAAACAGAGCAAAGGGGATAATGGGATGCTGCAGCCCAGGAAGCGGGATAGGGATTGTTGTTTTCTATTGGTGTCTACCACTAAGGCTGGCCACACACTAGAAGATTTTCAAATCTTAACCGATTTTAAATCCATGGGAGACTCCAGACATAAAGACAGTTTCAGCCAATTTTTAGGCGTATAATCCTCTGATCGCACACACTAGATGAGTCGACCAGACTGCAAGACCACACACTTGTTGATTGTAGGAATGATTTCACAGTGACACGAGAGCTCACGGAGACTTTGCGAGATCGAACGTGACTAGAGAAGAAAAACAAATGGAAGACAATCACCGTTGTCAGCTGGCTCTCCTGGTGCGCGTTCTGTTTCACAGCAACGTTGCCAACGTTATTTTTATTACACTGTACAACAATAATACTGTTTTTGTATTATAGTAAGGGCTAAGTTTAGGGTTGGGATAGGTGTAGACATTAATAAAACACAATCTAACAGGCAGAGCAATTCATTTCATTGTTAGTTTCCGGTCGGAGCTGTATCTCTTCTAGCCACAACCCGCAGCATCCGGTAAGTGACGCTTACTCACTCCCACTGGCTATCACGGATATCACGTCAGAGGCAGCCCAATCAGGAATCCTAAATATCAATCATGTTTTATATTTACAAGGTCGGGGACGCTTCATCTCGATCAGGAGCAGTTAAATAATTGTACTGACACCACACAATAGAGGACTTTTTGGAAAAAAATAGTTTGCGGCAAGCCTCGTTTGGGGGTGCAAATCGGGCTTAAAAATCTGCCTTAAAATTGTCTAGTGTGCAGCCAGCTTAAGACCACTGAATGGAATTCATCTTAAAACAAACTACAAGAAACCAATTTTCTTGGTTTCAAAAAATGTGAATTTCTGTGATGGTTTCTATTGTTTTGTTTTTTTCAGCAGGGATTTAGGAGCACAGAAACTTGTTGTCAACGCTACCCTGTGAGTTTTATTAATAAAATACATTCAATACTGAATCACTGCAATATATTTTTCTTAACGAGGAGGTAAAATTGCTGTTTTTGAAGTAACCAAGCTCCAAAACCAAAAGCTTCATTGTATGCACAAAGAGGTGCACAGAAGGAGGTAATTCACACACACAACTTTCATTTCTCTCTCTCTCAGAATGGCCACATTTCAGAAAAAGAAGCTGAGCAGTTTGCATTACTGGGTATACAGTGCCTTGCAAAAGTATTCAAACCCCTTCATGTTATTCCTTATGTTGCTGCCATATGTTAAACTGCTTTGAATTACTTTTTTTCACATCAGTCTACACTCGTTACACCTTAAACATAAGGCAACATAAGGCAGCCACATAAAACAAAGAATACTGAATACATTCGCAAGCTACTGTAGTTGTTGGCCATTTAACATTTCTATTGTAAAACAGTTGACTAATATTAAATTATCTGCAACTTCCATGTTACCTCTCTCTTTCAACATTAAATTGACTCTTTGCGTTGAAATTCGTGCTCTGCTTCTGTGAACAGTAAACCTCGCCTACTTTGATTTGACTGGTCATCTCAATTATTTTGGCTAGGATGAAAATGTAACTTTTAAAGCTTGTTGTCTGTCTAACAAGAGCACTGCATAATGGAGTGCAGCAAATCAGTGCAAGAGCTTCATATATTGGGTTGGACAGTTTGACCATTTCTAATTACTTCCTTCTATTTTCCACCATGATAAATGAACCAAAAGTAATATAAGCCACAATTTTGTCTTTGTCATCACTGATCAGACTGACAAACGTTTAAACATTTTAACACAAAGGTAAATCAAATTAAACTGGAAAAAATAAATATGCAAATGGTTGGTCATGTGATAGATAGATCAATTGAATGGAAATGATTTAATAAAAGCACACACATCTTAATAAATAGTCTAGCAGCTGAAAATGTATATCAGAACAAAAACCAAGCTCTGAAGTTAAAAAAACCTGTACAGCTCAGAAACAGGACTGCATTAAGCCACAAATCTGTGGAAGAGTTCAGAAAAAAATCTGCTGCATTGAAGGTTCACAGGAGCATGTAGCCTCCATTATCCAACTATCCAAACAATCAGGACTCCTCCTAAAGCTGGCCTCCTGGCCAAACTGAGTAACTGATGGGGAAGGGCCTTGGTTAGAGTGATGACCAATAAGCTGATAGTCACTCTAGTTGAGCTCCATGATCACGTGTGGAGATAGGAGAAACCTACAGAAGAACAAACATCCCTACAATACTCCATTAATCCAGTCTTTATGACGATGTGGCCAAAGTCAACCCTCTCCTCAGGGAGGACTCATGAAAAAACACTTGGAAATTGCAAAAATAGCATCTAAAAGACTCTCAGAATGTGAGAAGATTCTCTGGTCTGAGAAACCTCAATTCCAAGCATCATGTATGGAGGAAAACAGGCACTGCTCATCACCTGCAGAGTACCATCCCAAAAGTAATGTGTGCCGGTAGCAGTCTCATGCTGTGGGGTTGTTTGTCAGCGGCAGGGACTGAGGGACCCATCAGAGCAGAAGAAAAGCTCAATGCACCAAAAATTGGAAGGTTCACCTTCCAACAGGACAGTGACCCTAAGCACACAGCAAGAGTGGCTTATCGACAACTCTGTAAATGTCCCTATAAGTGGCCCAGCAGGAGCCTGGGCTTGAACTCAATCAAATATATCTGGAGAAACCTGAAAATGTGCGTCTGTGTCAAAATGTGCTCATCCAACCTAGCAGAGCTTGAGAGGTAAAGAGATGAGGAGAAGAATGGCAGATAATTGCCAGATGATGATGATATGCAAAGCTTGTCGCACCCTACCAAAAAGATCTGAGGCTGTAAAGGTGCTTCAGGTAAGTACTAAGTTAAGGGTATGAAAAAAGCCATTTAAAGCAGTTCAACATAAGCCAGAAACATAAAACGAAGAATACTGAATACATTTACAAGGCACTGTAGCTGTTGGTCATTTAACATTTCTATTGTAAAACAGTTAACTAATATTAAAGGGATCCTATTATGCTCTTTTACAAAGTCTTGATTTTGTTTTAGGGGTTTACTAGAACATGCTTTCATGCTTAGTGGTTTGAAAAATGCATTATTTTTAATAGAATTTACATTATTACAATACGTTTCTCCCAGCCTGGCACATAAGGCTCGATTAGTTCTGGGTTTAATGAAGGCCCGCCTTCCAAAAAACAAAATGTGTTATGATTGGTTCGCTCTCCTACTGTGTTGCGATTGGCGAACAGCTTAGACTGTGTTTCAGTACTGCCACGCCCCTTGTAAAAGAAGCAAGTTCCCTGTACAACTGTTAGCGCAAGCTAGATTAAAGTGATTCTTACATTTTAAATATGGATTTTTTTTTTTGACAAAAACACATCGATTCGCTACAGGAGGCCTTTATTAACCCCCAGAGGGGATTAATAAGTTTTGGAGTGGACTTTGAGATTTGTAACTTTGTAGATCTTTTTTTATGCCCAAAGATACACACCACACACTGACTAAAATTCAAAAAGTGAAAAAGCATAATAGCACCCCTTTAAATGATCTGCAACTGCCTCTCTTTCAACATTAAATTGACTCTTTGCGTTGAAATTCGTGCTCTGCTTCTGTGAACAGTAAACCCGTCTACTCTGATTTGACTGGTCATCTCAATTATTTGGCTAGGATGAAAATGTAACTTTTAAAGCTTGTTGTCTGTTTAACAAGAGCACTGCATAATGGAGTGCAGCAAATCAGTGCAAGAGTTTTACATATTGGGTTGGACAGTTTGACCATTTCTAATTATTACCTTCTATTTTCCACTATGATAAATGAACCTAAAGTAATACAAGCCACAATTTTGTCTTCGTCATCACTGATCAGACTGACAAACGTTTAGACATTTTAACACAAAGTTAAATCAAATTAAACTGGAAAAAAATAAATATGCAAATGGTTGGTCATGTGATAGGTAGATAGATAGATAGATAGATAGATAGATAGATAGATAGATAGATAGATAGATAGATAGATAGATAGATATGTAGATGATAGATAGATGGTCCATATTTCTGACACACACATATTTTAAGATAAACTGAAAGCATTCCTGGAAAATGATTCCTGGAAAACCGGATGATAATGGAACATTAAGCTCAAACTGCGTTGCAGGAACCTCATTCCAGTGTCTACGCAGTACATATCTCTCTGTATCTCTCTTACAACATTTAGTGCTAGTTTCTCCTGGAATCCAAAAATAACCATCAGGGAGAGCTGTCAAAGCCCTGCTACATTTTTCTACCCGAGGCTTGGCCAGACAGAAAGAACGAGCGAGTGAGCGAGCAGAGATAGACGGGGAGAGAGAGAGAAAGAGAGAGAGAGAGAGAGATTCAGACTGCATCAGAGAGGAATTTTGAAGCTGTGCTCAAACTTTTCCCTCTACATTTGTGAGCTGGATGTTCCCTCTGAGAATGAAGTCATAACAAAGACTGTTTCATCTCAGGACTGACTTTTAACATCCTCTCACACAAGACAAATCACTACAGCCGTAATGAATGGTTTCTCGTCATTTCTAATTTAAAACTGGCTGAAGTTCAATAAAAGCAATTAGCCCAGCTAAAAAATACGACGCAGTTTCAACAAACAGACACGCACACCTGCACAAATACAATATAAAAGGTCCACACACTGAAATCAGAAAATGAGATATTCAAAATGTTGTTAAAACACTAAATCCCTTCGATTTGGTATTATAAGTATTAAAAAAGTTCTGATGTAAAATCATTATGAAGTATATTCTGAAATAAAACATTAAAATAAAATCACAAAACAGATGCAAACAAATGTCTCCCCACTCCTGATCCATCTATGTTCAGTTGCAATTTAGCTTTATTAAAATACAAATATTCTAGTGACCTAGAGAGAACCCAGAACAAACAAAACAAAAGCATTAGCACTACGCCAATGATTCTTGATTAATGTTTAATTGCTGATGCACACATTTACTCACTGACCTACAAAATCCCGAGCCTGACGGCAACAGACGAAGTGACCTGTCAAGATCATCTGAGCTCTTGATTGCTTCCTTAAATCACTGTGTAATGAGAACGAGGTACATTGAGTTCATATTTTATTTATTTATCTGTCACTGTGATTAATATGGACTACATCAAATGCTTTCACAGTTTTACTAAAAGTAAAACACCATCTGAACACGGTGGCTAACATTGAACTGACAGACTGTGGTGTCGATTAGGCATTACCAGGAAGTAATGTGGTGTCAGTCAGGAAGTCGTGCATTGTTTAGTGGTTTTGGAGTTGGAAAGCTGTTCCAGAAAGATTTCTGTCTGAGCGCTGATGAGGAAAGGTGTGGATGTACGAGGGATGCAGAAAGTCTTTACACCCACCTCCTGTCAGAGGTGCATGTGTATCCGCCAGTGGGCTGGATAAATAAAAAAAAAAATAAAAAATTGAAAAAGCAAAAACAACAGGAACAGCATGTCCATGGGCCACCATAGAGATCTGCAGAGAGGCTTATCATAATTCTAAAAAGTCTGGAAATGCATTGAAGCTTCCTGTCCTCAAAAACTATGCATATTTCAATACTCAGTACTCATAATGCAGCACTTTTTTTAGAAGCTTGTTTCCACCACGCTATAAAAAAATACAGACTTGTGACTATTGTGACTATTCAGACCTTTTTTCCTCAGAATAGTGAGTTTATATGCAGTTTTGAGTTTATATCTCACAATTTTGAGTTTATATTTCAATGGTTTATATCTCACAATTCTCACTTTTTCTCAGAATTTTAAGGTTATATCCCACAATTCTGAGTTTAAATCTAAAAATTCTGAGTATATCACAATTCTACGTTTATATCTTGCAATTCTGAGTTTTTATCTCAACATTCTGAGTTTATATCACAGTTCTGAGTTCATATCTCACAATTATAAGTTTATATCTTGCAATTATATGAGTTTATATCTTGCAATTCAGATTTTATCTCAAAATTCTGAGTTTATATCTCACAATTCTGATATAAATCTTAACATTCTAAGTTTATATTTTGCATTTCTGACTTTATATCTTGCAATTCTGAGTTTATATCTCAAAATTCTAAGTTTATATGTCACAATTCTAAGTTTATATCTCAAAATTCTAAGTTTACATCTTGCAAATCTGTTTATATCTAAAATTCTGAGTTTATATCTCAGTTTATTTCTAAGTTTATATATCACAATTATAATTTTACAAATCTGCAATTCTGAGTTTATATCTCAAAATTCTAAGTTTATATCTTGCAAATAAGAGTTTATACCTCAAAAGTCTGAGTTTATATCTAAAAATTCTGAGTTTATATCTCACAATTTTGAGTTAAATCTCAAAATTCTGAGTTTTTAATCGCACAATTCTATGTTTATATCTGCCAATTCTAAGTTTATATGTCACAATTCTAAGTTTATATCTCAAAATTCAGTTTATATAACAATTCTGAGTTTATATCTAAAAATTCTAAGTTTACATCTTGCAAATCTGTTTATATCTAAAATTCTGAGTTTATATCTCAGTTTATTTCTAAGTTTATATATCACAATTATAATTTT
>JAHKKF010511735.1:8057-34811 GCA_019740295.1 Labeo calbasu
CCCCCCCCCCCCGGCTCTTAATGCTTTGTGTTTCCTTCTGGAGCGTCAGTGAGTGTTTGAACCTTCTGTACTATTTGTATATAAGTCGCTCAGCTGTCCTCAGTGTGAAAACATGGATATGAAAATCATATAGTCATTGTTGGAAAGGGTTCAAATACACAAAAATGCTGGGGAAAAAAAAGAATTTGTGGGACCTGAAAGACTTTTCTGAAGAACAACAGGCAGTTTAACTGTTCAGGACAAACAAGGGGCTCATGAAGAACTATCACTAAACAAAAAAAACACAGCTGTGGATCATTCAGGTAACAACACAGTATTAAAAGAGTATGTAAACTTTTGAGCAGGGTCATTTTGATAAATTCAACTATTATTAACTCCTGTGGACTATATGTAAACATTTGTTTGTGAAATATTTATTCAGGTCAGGACTACATAATAAAATAACACATTTTGGTAAAATAATTAACATTTTGCAGATTCTGCAAGGTGTATTTAAACTTTTGACCTCAACTGTATATGCAAACACCATGTAAAGAATAAATCCAACATTTAAAATCATGATTTTTTTGTAATGTCAAGTGTCACAGGTGCAGCAGGAATCAGTTCCCAGATCGGTTCTAAGACATTTATAGCATGGCTCTATTTGCCGTTGTGTTTGCATGTTAAGGTAGTGAAATGAGCCGCACACATCAGCCTCCTCAGACGAGCTAATAGCTCAGTGTGGGTTCACCACTTCCCTCGTCAACATCTACAGCTCTGTAATTAAATAAAAATAGTTTTCCAGGCATTTAGAACAATATTTATTCGCTCAGTGATTTTTACCAGGTCTTCGCATGGACCCGGCAAACCGCATCGCCCTAACCAGATACGTCGTTATGACTTTTTCAGTATGATCTATTATTGCATGTCTCATATTGTGTGTGTGCATGTGTGTGTGAGCCCATCACTGTGCCTCAACATCTGTCCCTGTATATTGCTGATAAGAAGCGCCCTCCTCAGCCAAGTGAGGGAGAAACCATGGCAACGGTCCAGCCTGGTGTTGACATCATGGTGCGTTAAATATAACGTTTTGCCACACAACCAGTCATTCAGCCATTTTAGTCAGTCTGCTTTTCTATAAATACACACTTTTCTCCTCCCAACTGTAGCTCAGGCTGTTCAGACTGGATGGGGAGAGGAAAAGAATAGTGTGTGAGAGTGTGCAAGTGTGTGTGCACATGTGGGTTTATGAGACAGCCATTACAAATTTGCAAGGACACTTATGTTTCACACAAGCGCATTTATATTTCTGTTTCAAACACTGTTATAAAACAGACTGCAGTGCTGCGGTTTAAACGCTTGCTTATTAGAAGACAGATGTGTGTAGTGTTCGTTATATCATATACTATTAGTCTCATCGTCGTCAATATACACCTGATGGGGTGCTTGAGAGAGAAAGTGATAGGCAGAGAGCGAAAACAAGAGAGACAGCGGCGTAACAGATCAAAATAATGGTCTGTTCTTACAGCACTTTGTTTTAATGGGGTTCAGCTGGCGACGTTTAGAAGTGGTTACGTTCAAACGGCAGCGGAATACGGCTGTCAGTTCCGTTTTAGAATTCCAAATATGTTGCGTTCACACACAGATCAGATTTAAACTAGAGTGGCAACTGCATTCTGTGGCTTTGTTTACTTTAGTGTTTACTTTAGTTGTTATGGTTACAGCTGTTGGCTTTTACAGTTGTATGAGGTCAGAGTTGACTGGTATCACAATTCAAGAGAAGCAATTCAATTTCAGTTTAAATTCAAATAGCTTTTCTATTTGATTTTTCCATTCACATTTCTAAAGTGCTTTTCACAGTGCATGTCATTCTAAAGCAAGCACAAATAACAAATGTTAAAAATGGAAAGTGCATAAATATCATTTCTTCTGCACAGTTGGATTAAAAACATTAAATTTATGGGTCAACGGTTATGTAGGTTAGGTAAGTTTAACTTGATCATTCATTGCTACAACTTGCCAAGTAATTGTGGTCATGTACTCCTTGGTTACTTCACTACAGTGTTTTCAAACAGATTCTGACAGACAAAGTGTGTCTGGAAATTTTAAAACCTTTATAATCAGTGTTTTTATTAGTTGACTTGGAACAGATATGCGTAATGTATTTTCCACAGACTACTGCTCCAGTCATCCCTTTTTAGTTAAATTTAATCTCAACATGTCAGATATTAAAGCAGTATTTACTTGCCCCTAGTTGTGTTTTGTTTTTTTTCCTCACTCTCTTTCACTCTCTTTCTGCTGAATTGATTCAGATTCTGAACAAATTTGCAGAGTTTTTAGAAAAAGTGCTGCACACTTGGAGAAAAAAAATCATTTTCTCAATCAGTATTTTAGTCTTGTTTTTCCGTAAAAATATCTAAATGTCCTTAAAACAAGATCAGTTTACTTAATTTAATTTATTACAATTTAATAATTTAATTAACTATAAGTCTTTTGGTTCGTAGTTGTTCTTTTTGTTTATTTAATGTTTACTTGCTGTTAATTAATAATTGAATTCATTAATTTAATTAATTACTTTTATTTATCATTTTACCATCATTTAAAAAAAAATCGTTAGATATTTTCTGATTTAGTGGAAAAGAACACATACTGATTTTTTTTTATATATATATATTTATTTATTTATTTTGTGTGTGTGTGTAGTGCAGTATTCTTTGATGTGACAGTTAACCTAAAATATTACTTTATTTGGCAGTTACACCACATGACCTTGTTGTTAAACTGAAACTTTCTAAAAACAGGAAACAATTTTTTTTAAAAATCATAAGTCATTGTGAGTACAATGTGAGTACATCTAGCATGTGATTAACCTACATTTTTGAAGTTTTTTTCTTTATAATGAAAACCATAAATGTTTGTGAATACAATGTGTCAACAGTTGTCATGTGATTAACCTTTTTTATTTTTTGTTTTCTTTATCATAAAAACCATAAATAACTCTGAATACAAAGAGTACATTTGGCACAAGATTTAACCTACATTTTTTGTTTTTCTTTTCTTTATCATGAAATTCATAAAGCATTGTGAATACAAAGGTCGTTCGGCACGTGATTTAACCTACATTTTTGATTTAGTTTTTCTTTTGTTTATCATGGAAACCATAAATCATTGTGAATACAAAGAGTATATTTGGCATGTGATTTAACCTACTTTTTTTCTTTTCTTTATCATGAATTCATTGACTCCTGTAGCAGAGTTTCATATCTTTATTACTTAAAAAAAATCAGATATAGTATGCTGATTAAGAAAATTCCTTGTTTTCTATTGTTGTGTTTTTCTTTTAAAGTGACAGTCAGTTGATTGTAGGTTGCAGGCTTGTCGAACTTTGTATCTAACATTCTGTTTATCATCTGATCTCTCTCTGCTGTGACTAATTATTGCCATTGATCATTGAGCCTGCTGATAAGACGGCCTGAAAGCATAATAGAGGTGAGCTGGCAACAAGGCAAGTGACACTGTGTGTATTTGTGCGTGTGATCCGTGACTAACACACAGGTGTGTGCATCTATTCAGACACTGCACTGCGCTGGAAAGCAAGGTCTTATTTGCAAGACAAAAAAGATAGTCAGCGGTGCTGTTCCACAAACACACACACACACACACACACATACACAATAAACGCAGGATGAGTCAGACTGGCTTTCTACATTTTACTTCCCTTTTATTTCGTCATTATTAAGGCTGAAGATTTAGCAACCGTATACATGCAGTGTCTCTCAGCGGTATGCCAAGAAGTTGGTCTTGTCAAAATGATAAAAGACCCCAAATACTGTATGTCATGCAGGGCCAGAGGTCGCTGTGAGTATTCTGTGTGTGTGTGTGGCACGCTGTGTGACAGTAGAGCTGGGGAGAATAATGCTTGCTTTATTTAGCTCCCACTGACTTTCTGCCAAACCCACACCAGCATGGAGGTGAATGCGTATGAACACGTGTGTACACACACACACACACACCATTAAATACCTTCCAGCACTTCATTAGTGCTGTGTAAACATTTCAGACATGCATTCAGCCCTTCACTTGAAGTGTTGTTGTATTTTATTGTTTGATCACTGTTTTTCCATATGCAATTCCATCTGTGTTTGTAGAGCAGAGTTACCTAATTCATGTTTTTCAAAACATTGTCACTTTTTTCTTAGTTAACCTGACATGTTCATGATGTGGGTTAGTGGATGTCAGGGTGATGCAACTGTTCTGATATCATAACAAAGAAAAGTCTCATTAAAGTCTTTCAAAATTAGTTTGGCTTAATATTTATTTATGTATTCATTAATTTATGTATGTATGTATTTATTTATTCATGCTTGCTTACATATTCATTTTTAATGGCCATGCAGAAGAATAAAATACATGTTATGTCATAGAGAGGACCACCATAAACCCATAATTGTCCTGCACAATGAAATGTTTGATCAGGTTCTAAATGTCATGTGGTACGTCTCCCCAAAACATAATGATATTTATTCAGTTAATACAGAAAAATCCTTCAGGCCCTATAAATACTTTGGTTTGTCAGCATTTCTGTGTATTTGAACCCTTTCCAGCAATGACTGTATGATTTTGAGATTCGTATTTTCACACTGAGGACAACTGAGGGACTCATATGCAGCTATTACAGAAGTTTCAAATGCTCACTGATGCTTCAGAAGGAAACACAATGCATTAAGAGCCAGGGGGTGAAAACTTTTGAACAGAATGAATGTGTGTATTTTTTTTTTTATTTAGTACTGCCCTTAGAAGATACTTACATGTTTCCTAGAAGACAAAATAAGTTAAATTTACCCTGATCTTCAAATTCAGTTTTCATCCTCCTCCTAATGCATTGTGTTTTCTTCTGAAGCATCGGTGATCGTTTGAACCTTCTGTAATAGTTGCATATGAGTCCCTAAGTCGTCCTTGGTGTGAAAAGTGATCTCAAACTCATACGGACAGTGTTGGAAAGGGTTAAAATGCACAAAAATGCTGAAAAACCAAAGAATTTGTGGGACCTGAAGGATTTTTCTGAAGAACAAAAACTGAAGGAGGGTTTCCACTCTTTTGTCTTATGTACAGCATTAACACCTTATTTCACTGCCTGCGCCATGCAACCTCCAATGGCCCAGACTGCTCTTGTGATGTTGCTCAAAAGGTCAGGCTAGTGCATTTTTATGTCTTAAGTCATTTCATATCTCCACTTCTAGATCTCTTTTCCCTCCTGTTGAACGAGTAAATGTGTGAATGTAAGCGTTCCTTCTTTTTAAAAAAAAAATAATAAAAGGCTCAGTTGGCTGTAGCCGGGCACCATTTATAACCGGCGCTCCAATCACTGTGGGGTTTCACAGACTGGCAGAACTGTTAATAAAAGCCTGTCAGACTGAACCTTTCAGCCCTCAGAGACACCAAGGCTGGACTCTGATAAGAAGAAAGAGAAAAATTCCCTTTTATAGACACAGAGAAGCGAAGTGGCTTAGCGCGGCCAGTTTGAGGAACCCTACGATATAAAGAGCAAAGAATGTTTGTGCGATCTGCTTATGACTGTGAGATTTTGGCGATTTTATTTCAAAGAATTCTAAATGGGAATGTCCATGTATGTATGGAATTTCCAGGGCTCTTGAAAAGTGACCCTTCGCATGACTGGTAGTGAAGGGGATCCCCTAAAAGGTGAAAGCCTTACACAACTCTGAAATGTGACTCAGGTCTGATTTACGAGAAGGACGAGTTCTTTAAATATCTTCGAGGACTATGACGGAGGTTTACGAAGGGGGTTTGAATCAAGGCTTGATATTTTCACTAGGGTATCCCCCCGTTCCACTCCTACCTCCCTTTTGGGCTAGTCTTAGATCACGTGATCTAGCTCTGAACGACGAGACTGTGTGCGCGTGTTTGTGTTTGTAATGCTATGTGCCAAGAATCTGGTTTGTCAGGGTCGCCTCCATATATGGGAACTGCTGAGCTCAGCACAAGCGAATTCCTCTCGTTATTTAGTGACAAGAACGCCGCTGTTCATCTGTCATTGCGTCCATGACAGTTGTTGTTAATTAGCTCATGCTCTGGAAAGGTCAGAACTCCGTTCTGTCACATGCCAAACTCTTCTGTGACTCAGCCTAAATGATTATTCCGTAATAAGTGCGGCTGGGATTCTGTGGCCCAATGTTTGTATTTGGGAAGCTTCTGTACTAAAGAGTTTGGAGGGAAATCTCCCTAAAAGCCAGTGGGACTTCCCCCTATGTTTCCACAGCTGTCTGCCGCACCACCTGGGGCTCTGCATCAGAACTGGGCAACTCCCAACAGCTGCCTGTCTGTCGTTTCCATTCCCTCTCAGTACGCTTGGACAACTTGACACCGGGCATTCTTTGTTATTTGCTTGATGTACACATCATGTTGCTTTTAGACAATCGAACATTCAGAAAATTGTCATGATATAGTACCATATAGATACATAAAAAAGGCCCTAAAAAGTATTGGATTCTGAAGTTGCAATTAGATCAGGTGTTCACAATCTTTTGACCCGAACCTTCTGATTCAAATAAATGCTCTTGAAAAGTTAGCGTGATTAAATTTAAATTGGCTTTGGCAGATTTGCAAACTATTTCTTGGAAACTGACTTCTCTTTTCCAAGCCATTTTTGTAAATTCCCATTAAGGTCATGCAGGTGGCCTAACGGAATAACCAACTCCACTGAAGTTTGACAACTGGAAGTATATATATATATATTTTTTGTTTTAACTAGAAGTGTATGTATTTCTTTGTCTTATCACTGTTTACTATGGAAGCCTGTTTTTGGCACTGAATAAAAAAAAATTAAAAAAGGTAATTGCGACTTTTTTCTCACTATTTCGAGTTTACATCTCACAATGAAGACTTTGTTTCTCAGATTTGTGAGATATAAACTCGAAATTGCGAGTTATAAAGTCAGAATTGTGAGATGTAAACTTGGAATTGCAAGAAAAAAGTCAGAATTGCGAGATATAAACCCGGAATTGCAAGGGAAAATGTCAGAATTGCGAGACAAAAAATTCGAAATTGTGAGGAAAAAAGTCAGAATTGAAGACATAAACTCAGAATTGAAAGAAAAAATGTCAGAATTGTGAAACAAACTTGGAATTGCAAGGAAAAAAGTCAGAATTGTGAGACATAAATTCGGAATTATGAGGAAGAAAATTCAAAATTGCAAGATATAAACTCGTATTTGCAAGAAAAGTCAAAATTACGAGACAAACTCGGAACTGCGAGGAAAAAGTTATAATTATGTAACTGTGGTTTAAATGTCCAAATACTTTCTGGGCCATGTGAATAATGCTCTGTCGGTCTCAGTAAATCATCAGGCATGGGGATTTGTGGTATTTTTTGATGATGCTAATATTTCTGGTGTGGAAGTTCCCATCCCAGTGGAGATACAGCAAATGTGATTCACTCTGTCAGATGCACTTTAGCTTTAACCTTGTGACGTATGTGACATAATCACCAATCAGCGATCCACCCTTTGAGGTTATGGAAAATTGTAGATCTTGTGACTCTCTAGCTGTTTGTGTATGTGGGTGTCCTCTGTGACTTTGGACCAGATAAGTGTATGTGTTGTCTATCTAATCAGACATGTAAGGCTGAATTTTAATGTAAATTCATATCTTTAATGTCTGTCTGCATAAATGGAGGCCAATGTTGAAGATGTTAAAGTTCAGCCAAAAATGCAAATTTCGGCATCATTTGCTCATCCTCATGTCATTCCAACCTGTATGATTTTCTGTTTTGCACAGAATGAATGTGCTGTGAAGCTACGGTTATGTAATTTTTCAAAATACATTTTCAAGCTGTTGCATGGTATTAGAATACGTGGAATATAAGAGGCAGGTCGTATGGGTTACTTTTGAGTTTTACAACCCTTTTATGGTCACCATTCACCGTTATTGTATGGAAAATAGCAGCATGAACATTCTGCTAAACATCTCCTTTTCTGTTCCATGGAAGAAAGCAAGTTCATACAAGTTTGGAACAATATGAATCATTTTCAAAGAGAATTTTTCCTGTCTCTTTCTTCGTGCTTTCAGTCCGTATGTGCGGTGATAAGAAAAGGAACTGAAAGTTCACAAAGTGGAAGGAAAAACAGAGATATAATATGATTACATCAACAAACTTGTTTACACTCCAGTCACTCTCCCTATCAATAACTTCAGTCAACACACACACACACACATACACATACACGCCGCCACTATGTTTACTAATGTAAGCGTACACACACACAGAAGGTGCTGTCTGTCTGGAACGGCTCCACATCTGCGGCAGGAGCACATGATATTTATGAAATGGGAGTCATTATGAGGGCCAAACATCCATTAGAGCTGTAAGAGCCGCTGCGAAAGCGGACGAGGGCTCATAAAATAGAGATCAACTGAGGATTTAGCCTGGATAATAAACAGGTCTTGTTCGGGAAAATGAGATGCTGAAATTGAAGCTCATCTTCTGAGTTTTCTTTAGAGGATATTTTGTTATTTTCCTTCATGGGTGTGTATGTGTTGGTTCAACAGTCTGCACCGACACGCAAAAGCACGCGCAAGCGCTTTGCGCTAGGGCTAAATCTATCCTGACCAAAGACTCGTGCCTCATGGGAGGAAAAGAGGAAGCCAGAACAATCAGCCTCTGATGAGTGGGTAGCTTTCGGAGGGGGTTTACAGTAAAACGGCCCTCTGTGCCACCAGTCTGCCCACCTGCCCCTTCGCCCCCTTGGGAAAGAAAGCAGAGATAAGCCAGTAAATAATAGCCGTTTGAAGCAGGGGAGGGGTCGGGCTCGGGTCATTATCTGGACAACTGTGACTAAGGGTTATTCTGCTGATCTGAGTGCATGTGGATTGTACCATCTGGTGAAGAAAAAAAGGGGTGTGGTGATACAGTCTGCTCTAGACATACAGTCATTTCCTCCCTTATTCATGTTCTTTCTCTGTTTTCCTACTCCTTTTATCTGTCATACATAGAAAAAAGGGCTGAAAATCCCCTTTGTGCGTCACACTGTGATTAAATCATAAAAAAGCCTTTGGGAATATTTTAAGTTGGAAAAGGTTTGCTTACATTAAGTACTGAATAATATATTTGCAGCTTTCTGTTACATATATATATATAATATTAAGTTGTGCAGATTCAGTGCAGCACTATATAAAAACCATATCATTTATTGGCCATCATTATTAAATATAGTATAACAGTGGCCAGCCATAAGAAATAATAGTATATACCAGTATCAGGCAAAAGTCAGATTATTTTTTATTCATGAGCCCCACAGGATGTTGAATTGAATGACAGGAAGATAAATTTACTGAATTGCTATATATATGTGCCCTATTTCTTTAAATTAGGTTTAATATTGGAAAAAAAAATCAGATTTTGACATAAATTGTTTAGCATATTGTTTTCAGTTACTTAAATTACCATCAAAATTTGGGGTATGTTATTTATTAAAATGATAAAACTTTACAATAAGGTGTCATTTGTAAGCATTAGTTAACGAACAAACAATGAACAATAGATTTATTACACTATTTATTATCTTTGTTTATGTTAGTTAATAAAAGTACAGTTGTTCATTGATTGTTCATGTTAGTTCACAGTGCATTAACTAATGTTAAACACAACTTGTGATTTTAATAATGCATTAGTGAGTGCTAAAATTAGCATTAAGATTAGTAAATGCAGTGGAAATATTGTTCGTTCTTAGTTCATGTTAACTAATGTAGTAATAATAATGTAACCAATGAACCTTATTGTTAAGTGTTACCAATACAATTAAATATTATTAAATTTATGTGTTCAAAAAATTTGGGATCGGTAAGATTTTTAAAGTTTTTTTTAATGGAGCCTATTATGCTCATCAAGGCTGTATTCATTTGATCAAAAATGCAGAAAAAACGGTAATATTGTGAAATATTATTGCCATTTCTAATACTGGTTTCCTATTTTAATATATTTTAAAATTTAATTTATTCCTGTGATGCAAAGCTATATTTTCATCAGCCATTACTCCAGTCTTCAGTGTCACATGATTCTTCAGAGATCATTCTAAAATGCTGATTTGTTACTTTTATTATCACTGTTGAAGCTTGTGCTGCTTAATATTTTTTTGGAACCTGTGATTCTTTTTTTGATACTTTGATGAATAAAAAGTTGAAAGAACGGCATTTATTCAAAATAGAAAATTATTTTAACAATATAAGTCTTCACTATTACTTTTTATCCATATAAAACATCCTTGCTGAATAAAGGTATTAATTTCTTAAAAAATAAAGAAAATGTTTCTGACCACAAACTTTTGAATATTACAAATTTTCTATTTTGAATTAACACTGTTCTGTTTAACCTTTTATTTATCAAAAAGTATCACAAGTCCCAAAAAATATTAAGTAGCACAACTGTTTCCAACTGTTTTAAATGGCTTTTTTCCTGTATATTTCAGCCTTGATGAGCATAAGAAACTTTTTTTAAAAAGCATTAAAAATCTTACCAATCCTGATAGTATGTTTATGTGTAATTCATACTGAAAATTTAAACATTATTAAAAACTACACTTAGAGCAGTTAAAATAGTTTGGCTTTCATTCTTTTTTTATTCAAATGACATTCAAATTGAACAGCTAGTTTCCTCAATTCAAATTCAATGCAAAAATTTATAAGTGTAATCAGTATTTAAATGACACTCTCAATTCAGATCTAATTGGCAGACAGCCCTGTGCAAATGCAGTGACATATGACACAATTACCACAACATCTGTTGCAGGAAAATATTCTCTTGCACACTGTCCTGGGATGATGTATGTATTGTGTGATTACAGAGTCCTCCTGAATAATTGATAGTGCAGCGGCCAGGAACTGGAGATCGGTCTGTATCTGAGAAAACAGTGCACGCGAAGGCCACTTGCTGCCAGTATGACGTCGGTGACCCACGACTACTGCCCTAACCTAGCGGTTTAACCGGCCTGCTAATTACCGCGCCATTTGGGTTCGCCGTTGTTATCGCATCCCTGCGACCATCAACCCGGAGGGACGTAGGAAGCACATGTCTGAAATGACTTCTTTCCTCGTTCACTTCTCCTTGACCTCCTCTGTTACATGGCCTCTCCTCCGTCAGCCCTCCACCACCTCCTCTGGAGAAATGATGAATAATACATCAGGCTTTACATCACCGTTTGTAAGGCGACAATGTTAGCATGTCAAGGCGCGGCATTCGATCCGCTCTTCCAATGACAAGATGGAATATGTTGGCCGGTGTTGGTTTTCAGCAGGCACGGCTGAAATATTGATGAGGGCTGAGGCGGTTTTTCCACTGTGGTTAAGCTAGTCACCAGCCACTTCACCCTTTCCCCATCACTTGATACGGCCTGCCCGATCCTAGGCCACAGCCTGGCTACCGTCAACGAGAGGGAACGAGAAAAGAGACATTTTCCATCTGCTGTGAAATTAGAGCAGCTCATTATAGCAGAGTGCTCTGTGTATGTGTGCGTATCCAACATTTCATTGCGTGAGAAGGTGACAATGGGAGGGATGGTTCCCTCAAGTCCACACCTGGTTTTTGGTGTTCGCGTTGGATCAATGATCAATGGGTTGGATCGGTGTACGGTGTAACCCAAATGGCGCTACGAGGGATCGCTAAAACCCCTCTCTGTGGAGCAGATGACTCAATGCAGCACTTCCTGAATAAACCATGACTCCAAACGCGCATCAATAATGCAGTGAGCTACTGTAACACATACAGCCGGGAGAGCGTAAGGGTGCAACTGTTGGATCTAGCGTTTATCAAGTTTTTGCAGACCTAGTTTAGTTCCAGGTTACACTAATATCCTGAATGAAATGCAGTCAGTAAGTGGGGCATGCTGGATTTTTTTTTTTTCTTTGTGTCCTTATCATCATCTAGAGTGGGTGTCTGTCTCTGAGCCAGTTCAGGTCACTTCTCGCTGCTCTCCCCGGAGTCGCTTTATTTCCATTCGTCCTCTCAGTCTCCACCGTTTATATGCATGTAGAACACTGGCTGCTTCTACATTCTCTGTGTACAATGAGTACAAAAAGTAATCACAAGAGTATTTATGAAAGGGTTTGTGATCTAGGGGAGCCTGGGGCAAGTTGTCACACTATTTACTCCAGTTAATGTTTCTCAGGAGAGATTTATTTTTGCATGTCAACTTGACACAAGTCTTAGCTACAAAAAGCTATCGAACATTTCCACTTTTAAAGCGATAGGTCATCCAAAAATCATTGTTCTGTCATTAACTACTCACCCTCATGTCATTTGTTTATCTTCGGAACACAAATTAAGATATTTTTGATGAGTTTTCTGATCCTGCATAGACAGTAACGCAACTACCACGTTCAAGGCCCAGAAAGGTAGTAAGGACATTGTAAAAACAGTCCGTGTGGCGTCAGTTCAACCATAATTTTAGCATATTTTGTATTACTCTCATGAGCGCGTGGCAGAGACTGACTAGGAGGAGAAGAAATTATTAAAATACGATACAATTATGGTTGAACTGATGTCACACAGACTCTTTTTACGATGTCATTACTACCTTTTTGGGCCTTGAACGTGTCTGTTGCATTGCTGTCTATGCAGGGTCAGAAAGCTCTCGGATTTCATCAAAAACATCTTAATTTGTGTTCTGAAGATAAAGGTCTTACAGGTTTGGAACGACATGAGGGTGAGAAATTAATGACAGAATTTTCATTTTTGGGTGAACTATCCCTTTAATTCACAAGAAAACAATATGGTTCATTGAACGCATTAGCAGGGCATGTTCTCACAATGGGAACCAGCTATTAAACAGCCTTTTATAGGCAGTAAAACAGTTGTGAAATACAACAGTTTGCAATTGCAACACTGTAAAATTTATCTCTTTCTTTTTCTCTATAGTATGTGTGACCCTGGACCACAATACCAGTCATAAGGGTCAATTTTCTGAAATTGAAATTTATACATAATCTGAGGGTGCAAAAAAATCAAAATACTGAGATAATCGCCTTTTAAGTCCAAATGAAGTTCTTAGCAATGCATATTACTAATCAAAAAATAAGTTTTGTTATATTTGTTTGAAAATTTACAAAATATCTTTACTTAATATCCTAATGATTTCCACAATAAAAGAAAAATTGATAATTTTGACCTATACAGTGTGTTTTTGGCTATTGATACAAATATACTTGTGTGACTTATGACTGGTTTTGTGGTCCAGGGTCACATATATGCACATTATATGAACAGAATACATAGAACGTGAACATATTTATGCGTAAAAAGTAGATCAGTAGTCAATACTGGGAAATGTTTGGTATATATATATATATATAAAAAGTCTATTTATGAAAATGTATATTTATTATATATTTATATGTTTACTTAATCTCAGTTTTGGCCCACAGTTTCGGTTTTACACAGTTATTTAGAACTATAATTTTCCTGTGATTTGTTCAATATTTTTGCTGCAGGCTAACACAAGCTGAATATATTTGTGCATATCACAGATGTTGTTTACTCAGATTGACCTAGCTGTAAGACAGTACATTTTGTTTGTTAGATGTAGCTTTTGTCTGGCCTCTCCGAGGCCGATTCTTTGAAGCACAAATCAAGCCTGGCGCATGAATTAACAGGTTGTCCTTGTAGAATAAATTCCTCCAGCACTCACACAGAAGAAAATGTCTTAGTGATCTTCTAATATGTCTATTCTCGCACACCATGGAATTAACTTCCCTCAGCCAGCCCACTTTGATTGATTTCAAGGCCTTTCTGTAGAACAAAGTGCCTTGTGCTTTCAGTCCCTTGTAAGGAATCTGTTCCAACATTTTGGTAGTCATATTTCACATTCAACCATTGGACAGGAATGGTAACATTGTGGGATGAATTGATTTTTCTTTTTTTGTGTGTTCTTGTTATGTCTGCATTGTCAAGGCTGAAAGATACTGCCATATCTCAAGTGACAGAAGAGCAAAAATAGCAACTTTATTTAAGCAAATGTATTATTTTATTTCCTTTACAGGAAGTTTACATGCAGTTTGCCAGCTGCAAGTAAGTTTGACCCAGACAAACCCCTGCCAAAGGGCTCTTGAACCGTAAAATTGTTACAGTGCTGTAAAATTACATTGGAAAGCAAAGCAAAAATGTCAGTATCAACTTATCTCTTATCTTGAATTGCATTGAATTTCAGGAAAGGTTTTTTTTACAATGGAAAAATCATTTGATTACAGGTGCTGGCTCAAGACTTAACCTTTAATCTGTTGCAGTCTGCTGTCTTCAGCATACAAGGTCTAAACCTCAATTAAAGTTTAGCCTGTGTGACTTAATCATTCTTCAGTGGAAAATGAATGGTGTTTATCTCAGGTTTACAAGCAGAGACCTGTGGCACAATTCCTGCACGCAGTTCTACAAAACTGTACGTGCTAAATCTATTACTCAGCCATAACAGAAATCAATGTTTTAACAGTTAATTGACCTAAAATTCCATGTTTCTTTGAAATCTGTACTTCCGATGGAATTTTGCACTGGTAAGTTTTCAACCACAAGTTTGAAATTAGTATAAAATGTTTGCAGAAAGTTATGCTGTACGTGCATGAGGAGGTGTCACGCAAGGAAACACAACCATTGCCCTTGACTGTAGGTCTTGCATCAATGAGTGGTTTATGATCATCATATGGTGGCTATAATATGATGATATCTTTGCGTGATTTGGCGGCATTTCAACTGTTGGCTATTTTATTTAATGTTGATGAACTGTTCTGATAGATATTTGACATTTGAACATGCCTCAGTGATGGTGGTGCTGAAGGAATGCATTTCTGCTTTAAATAATAAGTTAATACAGTTCCCTCTTAATATTGGCACCCTTGGTAAATATTAGCAAAGGCAGCTGTGAAAATAAATCTGCATCGTTTATCCTTTTGATCTTTTATTTAAAAAATAACAAAATTCTAACCTATCATTAAAGCAAAACAATGGAAAATGGAGGGAAAATCTCATTATGACATAAATGTGTTTTCTCTAGTTCACGTTGACCACAATTATTGGCACCCTGTTATTGCAATGTCCTTTTCCCAAGATAACAGTTCTGAGTTTTCTCCTATAATGCCTGCTGAGTTTGAAAAACACCTGGACTAGAGATCAGACTATTCCTTTATACAGAATCTCTCCAGATCTGTCAGATTCCCAGCTTCATGTTGGTGCTTCTTCTCTTCAGTTCACCCCACTCATTTTCTATAGGGTTCTGGTCAGGGAATTGGGATGGCAGAAGCTTGGCAGAAGCTTCATTTTGTGCTCAGTGACACATTTTTGTGTTGATTTTGGATCGCTGGAAGATCCAACCATGGCCCATTATAAGATTTCTAGCAGAGGCAGATTTAGATTTTTGATCTCTTGGTATTTGATAGAATTCATGATGCCATGTATCTGAACAACATGTCCAGGCCCTCCGGCAGAAAAATTCAGCAGTATATTTAACTGTGGGCATGGGGTATTTTTTGTCCTCTTTCAGGCAGATTTGTGACATCATCTTAATTATTGCCCTGATAGTGGAAATGGGGATTTTCAATGCTTTAGCTATTTTCTTACAGCCACTTTCTATTTGTGAAGCTCAACAATCTTGTTCTGCAGATCAGAACTATGTTCTTTCATTTTACTCCATGTCATGGATGATTAAGGGACTTTGGCTTTTGTGTTCCTCATATTTATAAACCTGTGGAACAGGAAGTCATGGCTGGCCAATTTCATTCTCCTAGTCACCCTGGTGTGCAAAAAAAGGTAAATATGAATGGGAATGTACTTATTTTACTCATAAGAATTTCTAGGGGTGCCAATAATTATGGCCAACATGCATTGGAGAAAAACATTTATTTCATAATGTGAGTTACCCCCCACTTTCAGTTGTTGTACTTCAACTAAAGTTTAGAATTTTGTGAATTTTTTTGAATGGAAGATCAAAAAGATAAACGATGCAGATTTATTTTCACAGCCACCTTTGCTCCCTCCCTCTCTCTCTCTCTCTCTCTATATATATAAATATGAATATATGTTATATTGATAAAACAACAGAAAAAGTATCAGTTCTCACTTCTTAAGCAGCAGTCAGCTGCACTGTTTTAGAATTTTTTACTGTTCTGTAAAAGCAGTTGTGATGTGTTTTGCGTCTCTTTTCCCTGAGGATAGTGGTAATTATTTTCTTTTCCAATCTTGCTCTCCCTGCACTTGACATCTTTATAACATCTGTGTCATGCTGGAAAAAAACAATAGACTTGAGAATTGTTATTAGAATCGGTGAGAGATTGTTTGTGTGTGTGTTGTATATTGTTGGGGGAATGCTAATATTGTGTCATGTGCAGTAATAGAGTTTGTTTACTCTAGAACACACATCCTTTCTTTCTTTTTTTTACTGTAATTTGAGTGAAAGAAGCTACATTTTTGATACTAGTTAATTTTATTGCTGAAATGTTTTTTTTATTTTTGCTGAAACTTTGAAACCTTAATATCATAGCTGCACGGGTTCATGCCAAGATGGCCATTTGGTAATAATTTATCCTAAATGTAATCTAATCTATACTACTAGTTGATGACATCATACAATTCAGACTATATATACACACACACAAACACACACATGTATGCTTGACACCTTAAGCATAAAAAGCATGTCATGTCTTGCAAATTCTCCTGCTGGTAATGAAAGCTGTTACAGTGTTAGAGCTTATATCAGCAACCTGGACCATAGCTTAAACGATTTCTATTCTGCTATAAATGTGAGAGTTAGAGCTTGGCCTACAGGGGGTAGAGTGTGGGATTATGTGTGTGTGTGTGTGAGAAAGAGAGAGAGAAAGAGAGGAGAGAGAGAGCGCTAGTCCCATAGTGTCTGCTTGCTATTATAGTCATTAGCTGAGACGGCAGTTAGATCATGCTCACTAAGTAAATTCTGCCTTTGGTGCCAATTAGAATAAACCATCCGCATCTGTCACAGAGGAGAGAGGACGCTTCTTGGAATGATGTGGAATTCAATTTAAATGGTCGGCTGATCCCACGGGATGTGAGGGTGTAGAGAGGCAGGGGAAGAGAGATGGAGAGGAGGGTGTCTATGTTCACACCTTCAGGATTTGTCTGTATCATAGACTGAAGATTCTTTGACAGGGCGGGTGCAGTGTCCGAAAATTAACACTCGCTGATCATTAAATGCACATAAATGCAATGTCACGTGGTGTGACTGCTGAAAACCTTAATTTAAGAAATAATTATTTGTGATATGTGCATGTGTGTGTGTATGTGTGCGTGTATATGTATGTGTATAAATACATATATATACAAAAAATATATTTGTATAGCTTGTGAGTAAATACAATGTCATGTGGTGTAACTCCCCAAAACCTGAATTTCTGAAATAATTACTTGAGGTGTGTGTGTGTACATAAAAAATTATATATTTGTATAGCTAGAGAGTAAATACGTCATGTGGTGCGACTCCCCAAAACTTATTTTTTAAATAATTATTTGTGGTTTGTGTGACACATACATACATACATACATACATACACATACACACACACACACACACACACACACACACACACACATATATATATTTGTATAGC
Organism: Labeo calbasu; assembly: GCA_019740295.1. NCBI lineage: Eukaryota > Metazoa > Chordata > Actinopteri > Cypriniformes > Cyprinidae > Labeo > Labeo calbasu. The sequence continues at coordinate 25,667 of JAHKKF010511735.1, forward strand.
TAGCGAGTAAATACAATGTCATGTGGTGCGACTTCCCAAAAACCTTAATTTACGAAATAATTATTTGTGGTGTGTATGTATGTGTGTGTGTGTGTATATATATATATATATATATATATATATATATACACACACACACAATAAATATATATGTTATATTTATTTGTTTGTATAGCTAGCGAGTAAATACAATGTGGTGCGACTTCCCAAAACCTAAAGATAATTTTATATATGTGTACACATAATTATGTGTTATATTTGTGTGTGTGTGTGTGTGTATGTGTGTATTTTTTCAAAATAATAATTAAGAAGTATGTACGCACATGAATTCAAAGTATAAGGAAAATATATTTGTTTATTTACTTTTAATTTAATTGATGGTTACACCACATGACTTTTTAAATAATTTAACTGAAATCTTTCTTGAAAACCATTTTTAAGCAACATATGAAACCAACCAGTGTTATTAATGTACTATTATGGTATTTAATAATATTTTGAATTTCTTTTGTTGTAAACACACTTATGCCATTCACCCATATTTTCTGTCAAAAAAAAATGTATTTTATTTTATTTTATTTATTTATTTATTTTATTTTATTTTGTTGAAATGGGAAAAAATGGAATGGAATCATCAGATGTTTTTGGATGGAATATGATGAAATTTTGCCCGCATTAAGTGTAAGAAACAAAAGTACAGACCTGTACTTGCCTCAGATGTACAATGAATATAAAACAGCTCAATATTTCCATTATCACATGGATATTATGTAATAAAAATAAAGTTTCATGACAGGAACTATTTTCTCAGTTCCTTGCCATTAGCAGGTGTGGCAGAAAGTTACTTTGGGACATTGCGAGTACAAAAATGGCAGCAAATATTGTTTTTAGGGTACTAGTGTAAACTTCCATTCCACTGTGGGACGACTGTGGTTTTGGCCTCCACTCAACCAGACCAGTCTAAAACCCACAGTCACGGAAAAGCGTAAACACTTGTTCTACCGTGCCGTCGTGATACTCCACGCCAGTGCTGCTGGCGATGATGTCATCGCCTCCGGGGCGCTTCCGTCGATCTCTCAGTTTGTGCGGATTTCCCAGCGAGGCGAAATGGCTAATGGCAGACACTTGGGTCGGGAAGGGTTTTGTTCCGTTTGAGGAGATTATTCAAAGTCGGGTTCACGGACTGAAACGCACCCCCACATTTCCATGCATATTATTAGAGTCGTGATTGAATTCGTCCACTGAGCTGATTTTAGTCCTGCTGTGCGGAGAGGAGATTGTGCGCTCCACTTGCCACTTGCCTGAAGTTTCCAGCTATTTTTAGAGAGGCTGAATTGTATGTGTTGTGTTCCTATATGGAACAGTGTGCAGCATGATGGGTAAATTTCTTCACTCACTCTGGAAGAAATGACACCACAATCTCTCCATCATGCAAAGCCTCGTTATTTAAAGGTTGCCTGCCAATCAAAGCAGAGAGCTATAGCTTTATGGATGTGATTGTGTGTACACTGGTATTCACTACAAGTATAGTAATACTAGTAAATTATGACTTTGTCAGCTTATAAACCATACAAAATTAAGTGTTTTAAGTGTGGTGAATCTTAAAATGCCTGTAGTTTTGTGTGAGGGGTAGGTTTATGGGTAAGGGGATAGAAAATACAGTTTTTACAGTATAAAAACCATTATGGCTATGGAATGTCACCCCCATAATGATAGGAATACCGGTGTGTGTGTGTGTGTGTGTTGTGTGTGTGTGCATTTGTGTTTATGAACACCCACATTGGGGCAGATTTGAACCCGAAATTTAAGTGAAACAAATTTTTTAAAACCCTCATTTTGGGGACATCGTCACTTAAAATTGTATATAAATCAAGAAAATAGTTTTTATTTATTTATTTGTTTGTTTGTTTGTTTGTTTGTTTGTATATATATGTATGTATGTATGTGTGTATGTATCAGTAAAACTACACTAATTTTCAATGCATTACCATTAGTTGATACACTGGGTAACACAACCATTTTTAGATTTTCCAGTGTTTATTAATCTAGATTTATTTATTTATTTATTTATTTATTTATTTATTTATTTCAACAATTTTTAGATTGTTCCAGTATTTATTAATCTACATTATTAGTCATTTTAAATATACTATTTATTTATTTATTTATTTGTTTATTTATTCTTTTTTTTTATTGCAAAAAATGAGTTACCCAATATAACTGTTTGTTTGTTTATAACAACTATCTTTAGATTTTTTCAGAATTTATTAATCCATTATTTCTTTTAAATTTATGTACTTATTTATTTATGGAAAAAAAATAATTCACCCCATATGACTGTTACTTCATTCATTCATTCATTCATTCATTCATTCATTCATTCATTCATTCATTCATTCATTCATTTATTTATTTATTTATTTATTTATTTATTTCAACCATTTTTTAATTTTTCCAGTATTTATTTGAATCTACATTATTAGTCATTTTAAATATACTATTTATTTATTGCAAAAAATGAATTACTGAATATAACTGTTTGTTTGTTTATTTGTTTATAACAACAATCTTTAGCTTTTTCCATCATTTATTAATCTAGAATATTATTTTGAATTTTGAATTTATGTATTTATTTATTTTTTTTATGTATTTATTTATTTTATTTATAGCAAAAAAAAGAATTCACTCCAAATGTTACATTATTTATTTATTTACTTACTTACTTACTTTTACTTATAACAACCTTTTTTATTTTTCCAGTATTTATTAATCTAGATTATTTTTCTTTTCAAATGTATTTATTTATTGATTTATTGCAAAAAATGAATTCACCCCATATACCTGTTACTTTATTATATCAATTATATTATATATTTATTTGTTTGTTCGTGCATCATTCATTCATTCATTCATTCATTCCAACTTTTTTTCCGGTATCTATTAATCTACATTATTATTCATTTTAAATTCATTCATTCATTTATAGCACAAAATTATTTAAACATATATATATATATATATATATATATATAGTCAACAATTTTAATAATCTAGATTATTACTGTACTAATTTTAAAAATACTATTTATTAATTTACTTTGTTGTTCATTGTCTTTCATAATACTATGAACAAGTAATTTATATATAAGTAGAAATTGGAATTAACATGTTATGTATTTATGAATAAATTAATAAATGAATAAAAAAATTAATAAGTCTTGTTTATTGTTGATTTATGCTACCTAATGCATCATATTTTAATGAATTAAACCTTATTGTAGGTGTTATCAGAAAATCTGTTGTTAATTTTCAGGACTTAATCATGTAAAGGTTTGTATTGTGACCCACAAATTGTCATTTGGTGCATTTAGTGTAAATTATCATAGTCTTTTTTTATCATTATACAAATCTATAATAAAGTTATAAGTAATGACAGTACTTGTCGTGTTTTGTCACCTTACTGCCTGATAGTAATTACAACGGAAAGTGTTTGAGCAGCATTCTGTTTCTATGGTTACCTCCTTAGGGAAATGCAACTCCTGTTTGTGAGCGTTGCAAAAAAATATGTACTTTTAAGACCCCCATAGCCCATCCCCACCCCCTGCAATTTGCACTCTGCGTATGTGTGAGAGACAGAGAGAGTGTAATTGAGTTTGTGTGATAGTTTGCATCAGTGTGTGTGTGAGTGTGTGCGCATGTCCGCTGCGGTTTGTCTTTGACCTGATTGCTGGAAGTGAATTGTCAGACTGGGCCATTGGCTCTTCTAGCACTCTGTGGCGCCCACCTACTTTTCCAACTCCACTTCAGTCAGCTGGGTCAGTCTGACTTTTTCTCCCCCAACTCAGATCTGGGACATGGAGCTTTTTCAAGGCTTCGAAAAACCGTGTGATTCTAATCCAATATGCCAGCGTTTGATTAAATGTTTTGTAAAGTTTTCTACAATCAGACAAAACGTATTGTTTCAAAGAGTCTTCACTAGTGTGAAGTTAAATGGAGTAAAAAAAAAAAAAATCTCTGCTCATTTTTTTTCGTGTTACTGTCGGGTCAGACCCCCCACTAAGTGTGTAAATTGGCCCTTTAAATAAACCACAGGCCTGTGTCTAACAGTCTCGAAATAATCCTCAGCTATGTGTTAGAAAAATAGGGCCTACCTTCTGAATAAAATAAAATAAAATAAAATAAAATAAAATAAAATAAAATAAAATAAAATAAAATAAAATAAAATAAAATAAAAATTATTAGGATATGCACAATTTTTTTTTGTCATTTTTGAAGATTATCAGCGAATAATGGTTTACATGTTAGGTTACACTGCCGTTCAAAAGTTTTGGATCAGTACATTTTTTTAAGAAGTCTTTTCTGTTCATTAAGTCTGTGTTTATTTGAAAAATACAGAAAAGTTTTGTCATTTTTTGCCTTTTTTTTGACAGGATAGTAGTTAGACAGGAAGTGAAATGGGACAAAGGGAGTGGAGACGGGATCAGGAAAGGTCCACAAGCTGGGACTCAAACACAGGACGCCCACCACACACTGCCCACGAGGCTATCAGTGCCATGTATACTTTTTTTTTGTAAAATTTACATAAATAATAAAAAATAACACTTATCAAGAACCATAACCTGTGAAAGCACCATAAACGTAGCCAATACAACTTGTACGCTATATTTCAATACAGAAATTAACTGTAATATTGGGAACTTAAAATAGTGGTTTTCTATTTTAATATACTTTTAAAATGTTTTATTTGTTCCCGTGATGCAAAGTTGAATTTTCAGCATCATTACTCCAGTCTTGAGTGTCAAATGATCCTTCAGAAATCATTCTAATATACTGACTTATTATAAATGTTGGAATGGAAACATTTCTTATTTTTTATTTTTTGAAACCTGTGATACTTTTTCAGAATAAAATGTTAAAAACATTTTAAAAAAGTTTAAATTTTGGGGTCTGTACTTTTTTTTTTTTTCATTCCTCGAAAGAAATGAATACTTTTAGTCAGAAAGGATTAAATGAAATAAAAAGTTAAATGAATAAAAATGTTAAATAGATAAAAAGTGATAATAAAAACCTATTTTGCTAGAAAAGATTTCTATTTTGAAAACATGCTGTTCTTTTTAGCTTTTTATTCATCAAAGAATCCTGAAAAAAGAATCACAGGTTCCAAAAAAATATTAAGCAGCACAACTGTTTCTAACATTGATAATAAATCAGCATATCAGAATATGATTTCTAAAAGATCATGTGACACTAAAGACTGGAGTAATGGCTGATGAAAATTCAGCTTTGCATCACGGAAATAAATTATATTTTAAAGTATAATTTTTATATTTCCTTATATTAAAATATAATTTATTTAATAAAACTGTTTTTTAAATATATATTATTATTTATTTTAATTATTATTTAATATTAATATTATTATATAGTTATTTTGCAATAATAATAATCCCTTTTTTCTGTAAATTTTAACATAAAATATTAAAAATGTACGTTTTACTGATCCCAAACTTTTGAATGGCAATGTATATTCAAAACACAGTGAATTAATCATATTGCACTACTTGCTAGTGTGTGTGTGCTTTTTTATTTTTGTCTATTTTTTGAAGCTTGACACCTCATAGTCACCATAAAGTGTTATAAAGAGTTCATTTAATATTTAGGCAAGCTACTCTATGAGTTTTACTATTGTATGGTGGATGAATCTATATAATGCTAGCATTTGCATTTCTCCGAATTGCAAGGTAATTTGAGTCTCTGAAGCATATCTCTGTGTAATCTGCGCGTCGCACATGCGGTTGCATCACAGACTGCAGCGGAAGTGTAAAGATCGCTTTAGGCCGTGGCGTGATGTCATTGTTGCTGCTGCTGCCCTCAGCTTTGCCTAGAAAACCATGATGGATGTAGCTGAGAGTGCTGGCGTAATCCTGTGACGTGTGTTTTTGGGGGCATGTGTGCTTCTCTGTAATCCCAGTGTGTCTGAGTGTGTTTGTAATCCTCTGTGTGTGTCTATACGCTTGGATTTTAGCTTTGGTCCATTTGTTTTCCACCTCTAAAAAAAAAAACTCTACGCCTCGTTTAGGTGCTTGTTCCTGTATTTTACGCTCTCTCCCTCTGTCTTTTTTTCCCTCATGCAGGTGTGACTGCTTTTCCCAGGGGTCCGTGAGCTGTCACGCTGTGAATAGTAAAAAGCTCTCCCTTTCACCTGTGGAAAATTGATACAATCCTGCTGCGAATTGCTCCCGTCCTTTTGAAAATTGCTCCAGACGATCAGAGATTTCTCTGAATGTGGAAGGAGCTACGCATCTGTTTTCCTCCTCATTGTTTTGCAATCAGTTCACTATCACTCAATGTCAGCATGAGCTGCTATCGTGTGAGTGATGTAGCGTGTCAGAGTTTCGAATGCTCTTAAAGGCCCCATATACTGTTTTCTGTCCGGCTGCTAATTTTCCTCATGCATGGCCGCATGTGTCAGATGTCATGTGCCACTGCACAGCGCAATTGTCCGTGCAGCCTCAGAGCTCACACATGTTGTATCTGTCATGTAGGAGTGATGATTGCTCATAAGGCTAAAACAGGAAAGAGATATACTCATTTGCAGATAAGCTGCTCCTCATTATGCAAAATATTATTTAACGAAGAGGCTTTTTTAAACAATGTTGATACATTTATAGCTGGGAAACCCTTTTATCATCAGTTAATCCAATAATATGAATAATGCGAATTTGTCAGTGCATTATTTTTGTGTAAAATACCAGTGGTTTAGGCTGTAAAAGTAAAAAATGAAACTAAAAATATTTATTGTTTTATTGTTATTATTAAATATAATATTATAAATACTGTTGATATAAAATGAATAACAAGAGAAGATATACATTTTTATTAATATCTTATTAATATAATAATACTCTTGTATTATTTAATATCTTATTTGTGCATTTTTTGAGTATTATTGCAATGTTTTATGCTGCAAAAGTAAAAAAAAAACTATATTATTTATGATTATTATTATTATTATTTAATAAAATGCAAAATGCTGATGATGTAAAATGAATAAAAAGAGATGTTCTACTATATTTTTTATTAGTATCTTATTTGTCCATTATTTTGGGTAATATTGCAGTATTTGAGGCGGTAAAAGTAAAAAAATGAAACAAAAAATATTTATTATTATTATTAATATTATTAAATACAAAATAATTAATACTGTTGATGTAAAATGAATTCAAAGAAAATATATATGTTTTATTAATGTCTTATTTGTGCATTATTTTGAGTACTATTGCAATGTTTTATGCTGCAAAACTAAATTTTATTATTATTATTATTATTATTATTATTATTATTATTATTATTATTATTAAAAGAAAAATGTTAAATACTGTTGATGTAAAATGAATAAAAATAGGACATATACTCTTGTATTATACTCTTATTTGTGCATTATTTTGGGTAATATTGCAATGTTTTATGCTGCAAAAGCAATACATAAATAAATAAATAAAATTATTATTATTAGTATTATTAAAAGCAAAATGTTAAATACTGTTGATGTAAAATGAATAAAAATAGAAGATATTATACTCTTGTATTATACTCTTATTTGTGCATTATTTTGGGTAATATAGCAATGTTTTATGCTGCAAAAGCAATAAATAAATAAATAAAATTATTATTATTATTATTATTAAACGCAAAATGTAAATCCTATTGATTGTAAAATGAAGATCGCAAGATTGCAATGTTTTATGCCGCAAAAGTACAACAAAAAATACAACTAAAATAATAATAATTATTATTATTAATAATAATAAAAGCAAAATGTTAAATACTGTTGATGTAAAATAAATAAAAAGAGAAGATATACTATTACAATCTTATTTGTGCATTATTTTGGATAATATTGCAATGTTTTATGCTGCAAAAGTAAGAATAAGAACTTTATTAATAAGAATAAGAACTAAATCAATATAAATAAATGAATAATAATTATTAATAATAATAATAAAACAAAATGTTAAATACTCTTGATGTAAAATGAATAAAAAGAGAATATAAAAAAGCAAAATGTTAAATACTTTTGATGTAAAATGAATAAAAAGAGAATATATAATATAGTTTTAATAAAGGTCTTATTTGTGCATTATTTTGGGTAATATTGCAATGTTTTGCACTGTAAAAAAAAAGCTAAAACAAACTACATTTTTAATCATAGTATAAATTCCTTAATATTAATGCCTTATAAAATATTAAATATTTCTAATACATTTTTTTTATTTATTTACATGCACCACTCAGAAACAAAATCTATTTCTGTGTTTGGCAGTTCCCCTCTTTTTCTGCCGTTGTGTTTCATTCAACTGTTCTGTGGTATCAGTGTTTAGTAAAGATGGAACATTCTGACTTTCTTGTGGTTGTAAGCAGTTTTTTGTGTGTGTGAAAACCAGCCCAGTGGTAAAAACCATGATGTCATTGTTGATATGTTTGCCCGCATGTGTTTGGAGGAATGGCAGAAATGCAGTGATGTCACCGCAGCTCTCGTGTGCGTGTTGTGTGTCTGTCTGCACTTACGTGTGCATGCGTGTGTGAGAGAGGGAGTTTAAAATGATGACGTAGCGTAATCTGAAATACAGGGAATTGCAGCTGTGTGCTGATTCCGGGTGCAGAGTAAAGCAGGCTTAAGTTATGTCATCCGCTCTGCTCTGCTCTCCTGTGATGATGCCACAAGCGCACACCGCTCTGCTCCGGACTCAACAGCACCAGAGGACAGCGTGTGTTTGTGGGGGTGGGGAGGAGGGAGGTAGTCATGCATAAACAAGCATTTGCTATATTACTTTGACATATCTTGAGATAGTCTGCTGATATTAAGTACAGCAGTAATTTAGCTTTTTTGTGTGTGGTATGGATTATTTTATGTTATACTGCAGTTCACAAGTTGAATTACATTACATTTACATCATTCTGTAAGATTTATTAGCTGTTTTTAGTTATTATATATTATATATTATTATATATTATATATGTTATTTCAGATATATGCTACATTTTTACACAACTGTTTTCAACATTGATAATAAATGTTTCTTGAGCAACAAAGACACTAAAGACTCCAGTAATGATGCTGAAAATTCAGCTTTGCCAACAAAGG
>JAHKKF010511736.1:0-13083 GCA_019740295.1 Labeo calbasu
TATACATCTGTGCCTGATAAAAATGCATTTTTTAAAGAAAGACATCAGATAGATTTAGCTGGTTTTGCATCTGAACTCTTCATATATTTATTTATATATTTATTGTATTCATCCAGTGATTATGTATGAGTGATATGATTCTGAGTCCAGTGTTCCCGCTTGCATTTTTAGGTTTGTCTTTTGACCATTTTTGATGTCTTTTAAATTTTGTCAGTATTTTGTAATTTTTTTCATTTTAGTCCATTTTACACTTAAGTGCCATATAATTTTTGTTGATGAAAATAAAATTTTAGTTGACGATAATATGTAAAATTAGAAAACAGATCAAATTTTAACCACATTTTTCAGTGTGTAAACATTGATTAATCATGCAAATTATTTCTAAATATTATATAAAGGCTGATTAATCATAAAACATATTTATAAATGTATAAACATGAATTAATTATAAAACATATTTAGAAATCATTTTATAATTAATACAAATATGTATAAATGATTTACATTTATAATTTATAGAAGATTTATACAACATAAAATATGAGTTGAAAAAAGTTGAGATTGTAATAAGAGCACATGAACTGAATTATTATCTTTTGTTCAGAGGCTACAGACGGTTTATTTTGCATTATAGCGAGTTCTGACTAGCATTGACTGTGCGTTCACTTCAGTTTATACAAACGTAATGTGTAATATTGTATTTATCTTGTGTATATGATATGGATGTTAATGTGGGTACTGATCTAGTATTAATATATAGATTGCATTTAACACACTGTGGTTGGAGTAGTTGCATGAACATTTTTTACATTTTCCTTCTGAAATCATTGGTTTTTGTCTCGCATTGTTCATTGACTGGATGAATAGATTCAGATATCGAACAGGAGCCTGATGTGAAGCAGAGCCTCTTATTATACGGCTACTTACTGAATTAATAAATAAAAAATGGACATGTAATATTGATTTGAGTCTTAATGATTTTACTATGTGAGAAGAAAGAGAGACATGAAACTAGCACAGCAATGGAGGAAGTCCAGTGATGAAGATCAGCGTAAAGTACGACTGTATACGATCACAGAACGCAAAGATTGACCAATCACAATTCAGCACTTATAACATCCGTTATATTTCCATCAGCGACTGGAGTGTTTTTCTGCTAGGCCGCACCGAAGCCTGAGGCTGGATTTTAGCTCTCGTCCTGGTGCGAGCCGCGGCGCCTGGGGAAATGCTCGTGATAAATCGTCTGATTCCGTCTCCTGGGATTGGGGAATATTTTTGTAGCACCATCAATAGAGACGGAGCCCACAGGGGTTTCACAGCACTGGTAACTGTGAAAAAGAAATAAGACATAGATCATAGCAGGAAAAAAAAAAAACAGCCTGGACACACAGAACAGAGAGAGAGACACAAATGAGCGAGAGATGCGAGTCTCCGCCGCAGCCCTCATTGCAGTGTTGCCATGGCGACTGTACGTCGAGAGACAGCCGCCGACCGCTCGATGTGCGTATGAGTCTGTCTGAAGAGATCCTGAATTACTGATCCTTAAATAATCATTTTTTTCCAGAGCACTCGCACACATGTGTAATATTCACAGTCACACTACACTGATTCAGTAAACTGAAGATCACCGAATCAGATATCAGACATCTATTACATAGAAATATGTCATTCCATCACTGTCTCACCAATGGATTCTCTGCAGTGAATGGGTGCCGTCAGAATGAGAGTCCAAACAGCTGATAAAAACATCACAGTAATCCTCAAGTAATCCATACCACATCTTGAGAAGACAAAAGCTGAAACAAATCCATCACTGAGACTTTTTAATCAATAATAACACTTCCTCCAGTGAAAAAGACTGTCTCTGGTTGTCTCTCACGTCAAAATCCAGCCTTGTGGCTTGTAAATGGTGCTTGATCTGTGCAGATTTCTCTCCTGATTCAGACCAGACCACTTTTTCACTGGAGGAAGTGCTATTATGGATTATGAACTTGGATTTTAGCTAAAAATGCTTTAATGATGGATTTGTTTCAGCTGTTGTCTTCTCAAGATGTGGTGTGGATTATTGTGATGTTTTTATCAGCTGTTTAGACTCTCATTCTGACGGCACCCATTCACCACAAAGGATTGGTGAGCAAGAATGACACATCCAAGTCTGATGAAGAAAACTCATCTACATCTTGGATGCCCTGAGGATGAGCACATTTTCAGGAAGTTTTGGGTGGACTATTCCTTTAAGCCAGAGAGGTGTTTATGAGTACACTGGTATATTTTATTATATTTTCCAGATATATTCACCCATAAACTTCTTTATGAGGAATGAGTTTATATGATTTGACTGAAGCTGCGGCTTTGAGCTCAAACCTCACATGTAAACGCAGTATCGAGCCGTTCGGTCGCTCTTTCATCTGCCGCTGTGATCATTTGCCTCGGCAGCAGCTGGAGAGCAGCTCCCGCTATGACAGTATTGGAGTCTGATGATCAATAGATACGTCAATAAACACAGCGATCGTATTAGTATGAGCGCTGACCTTCTTCATTGCAATTAAAAGTCATTATCCGCTTGTGTGAATGTAAATGATGAACTAAATATGAATGTGAAAATAAGAGACGCTGATGAGCGTGACGCAAATCTGATTTATCAGCTTGGATGCAAAACTCCGGGAGTCATTTCAATATATTTTTAAAGGACAAAATACATATAAATTAATACAAAACATATGCTAATTGTAATTAAAGTCATTTTATTTCAGAAAGACAGGGAAGTTTCTGGAGTTTTAGCGTTTTAAGTATTTGCGTGTTTGGCTTTAAGAAAACTCTTTTTGTAGTGACCTTAGTCTAACCCAGTGCTGAAGAGGGAGTTTTGGGCTGTACTCTCATCTCCTCTCATCTCGCCTCATTCATGTTGATCTTCAGAGCTGAGCGTTGCTCGGCGTGTGTTTCTCTGTAATGCCATCAGACTGAATCGGGTCAGTCGTCTGTCTCTCTGTCAGCAGTTAACCGGATGTCCCGTCTGTCTCTCCGCAGGTTCAGCTGACGTTACAGGAGACTGTCCCGCCCCTTTCACCTTGTCCGTTCCTCTGTCGTTACCATGGCGCTGTCACTCTGGTTACTGTGGACGTGTCCTGTGTTGCTTTGCAACATCGCTCCCTCCGAACAAGGTGAGTTCTGCAGCCTAAAACGCCTGTCATGACGCAGACTCCGCCCCCTCAGACCCCAGGGCGATTCTATTGGCTGAAAGAGTGTTTGATGTGTTTTAATCAATATCATATCACTATTTAATATTTTGAATACTTCAGCCATTCAAGAATTTAACTTTAGGTCATCTGTCATGATGCTGTATGTCAGGTCTGAGTCGGGCGGCGATGCCCTTCGGTCTGATGAGGAGAGAGCTGGCGTGTGAGGGATATCCCATCGAGCTGCGCTGCCCAGGAAGTGATGTCATCATGATCGAGACGGCCAACTATGGCCGCACCGACGACAAAATCTGTGACGCCGACCCCTTCCAGATGGAGAACGTGCAGTGCTACCAGCCGGACGCGTTCAAGATCATGTCACACAGGTACAGATACAGCACAAACTCTAGGTTCTCTCAAATATTTAGGGTCCGAGCACCAGTGGTGCCAAGATGCTATTGTAATAGCTTAGTTTCTTGTTCTTTTTCCTTTCCAAAATGAATCACATTTTTGAGGGCCTAAACATGCTCAAAAACTCATGAAACTGGCACGCGCCAAAAGTTGTGAAAATTTGTGCCAAAGTTGTGCCAAAATGGCTCAAGAGCGCCACCTATACAATTTCAAAGAAAAGTGCCCCTCGAGCTGTGTTTCACATACATGTACGAATTTCGGTAGACACATGTAACACACCAATACCTACAAAAAAGTCCCTTAGTACGAAATTCGAAACCCAACAGGAAGTCTGTTATTTAGAATTTTCTCTGCAAGTTTTATGCCGTTTTTGCCATTTTCAGGCGTTCTGTTTAAATGAACTCCTACTAGAGATTTATTCAGATCAATACCAAATTTGGTCAGTGTAATCTAAAGCCCTTTGTGACATTAAATTGCAAAGATCTTGAGTTTTTGTCGAAGGGCGTGTCTGTGGTAGCCTGACAAACTTCGATATTTCACCATGAATAAGGAAGTTGTTATAATTAAGACATACAATGTCCAATCTGCACCAAAATTCACATGTTCGATAAGAGTCCTGTCCTGAACACATGTCCATGTCCATATTCAGTTGTAACCATAGCGCCACCTGCTGGAAACAGGAAGTGACATGTTTTACACTGTAACAAACTCCTCATAGAGATTTAATGACATTAACATTTGGACATTAATATTTAATCAGTCTACTGTAAAGGCCTTAGCAGTGTTAAATTGCGAAAATCTTGAGTTTTTGTTAAAGAATGTGTTCGTGGTGGCCTGACAAAGTTTGATGTTTCAACCTGTAAAAGGAAGTTGTTAAAACTCAGCCATACAATGTCCAATCTTCCCTAAACTTCCTGGCCTGAACACATATAAAGGCCAATATCCTGTTATAATCATAGCGCCACATGTTGGCAGCAGGATATGTCACGTTTTACACTAACTTTACACAAACATACCATGTTCAATCTGCACCAAACTTCAAATGTTTGATCGAAGTCCTGGATTGAAGAAATCTGCGTGCCAAAATCCAGTTATAGTCATAGCACCATCAGCTGGCAGCAGGAAGTTTGGCACATATAAATGACTTTGACATATTCCTCCTATATTTACCACTTTAAATGCATATTGCTCACTGTTCGCTATTTTTCTAAAGCCATCGGGTGGCGTGAGCCTGGGTGTGAGGCCCCTTTCCACGCTGCTTTCAGCTTTAATGATAACTGTAATTACAGTTACTACACAATACATTGATATCCTTTGGGAAGATGTATGTGTGTGTGTGTTTTGGAGGGGCGCCGCAGGGGCAGCGCTAGGGTTGGCCACCCCACTCACAACTGCTGTTTCCGTCTCTTTTTTTTTACTGAGAAGAATTGTGTTTATTTAGACGCAGAATGTCTTTACAACCACATCAAACTGGAGACTTTTCAGACACGAACTTCAACTTCACTTCATCGCCAGGCGCTAGTCAAATGAGCATGGAAATGGTACAGGTGATGAGGGAGCTTTAGTAGAGCATCAGTGAACTGCAGTCAGATGAGATGCTCTCAGGCCGTATGTCAGTAAAAAGGAATTTTCCTGTCCTCTCAGCTGTTATACTGTGCTCCTAGCACGCACAAATGTGGCGGTGTGTGCTGTAGCGTGTATCATTTAATATTAAAATGCAAATGGACCTACGAGCATGCATGATCCGTGTCATGTTCAGCAGTGGCAGCTCTTAAAGTAATAGCAGCCAAATAAGCTAATAACCCAGGCACTGTGAGGTCTGTTAATCAAAGAACAAAATAAAAAAGAGGAAATCAATAACTTTTTCTGTTATTTCTTATTGAAATGTAATGACTTTCCCTCATTTATGGTCTTTAATGTGTGTGCAGATTTCAACACTTAGATGTGTTTTGCAAAGATTGGGGTGAAATTGACCAACATTTTATTTTTAATGAAAATTGGTTAAACTATTGGTTAAACTACTGATTTATTCCTTAAATTTTGTGGGTTTTCCTCATTTAGGGTCACAAGTTTGCATGCAAAGTTTCGGCACAAACATGTGTTTTGAAAAAAACTAAAAACTAAAAACAACAGTGACCCCTTCGGTCATAAAAAATATTTAAGAAATATTAAAAATATACAGTTTTTATGTTGTTTCTACATTAATTTGCAGTTAGAATGTGAAATTATTGCAATATAAAAGTAAATTTAAAAACTTTAATGTTAGGTGGGATTAATCGTGATTAATTTCAGAAAAAAATGTGCGATTAATTTTTTTTTTTTTTTTTTAAACGATTGGCAGCACTACTTTGTAGTAATGCGAAGATGTGCTCCTTTCACAAAATGATTTTTCTTTAAAGTAAGTAATGTTTCTAATGTGTTGGTCATAATGATTAGCTGTATATAAAGACGCTGTAAGTGTATGATATGTACTCAGTTGTGTGTGTGTGGATGAGATTATGTGTGTGTTTGAGTGTTTTGGCGTCAGCGTGTCTCCCCAGTGTTTGAGCTGCCGCTGTTTCCTAGAAGAGCAAATCAATGCGGCTTCACTCTATCCATTTCCACAGAGAGAGAGAGAGAGAAGCAGATCTCCTGCACTGCATTGAGCTGATCTGAGATCAGTCACATGATCTTAGTCTGAAGCTTCTCTCAGACATTCTCACCCATCATCATCAGTCTGTCGGTTATTGACGTCTTTGGCGACTCGTGTCTTCTGCGTAGTTGTCGATCAGTGCGAGACAGTTCACTAGTGCACTACTGATGATCATGTGTGTGTGTGTTTCAGTTGTAATAACAGTGTTTGATGATCGTGTGTGTGTGTGTGTTTCAGATGTAATAACAGGACCCAGTGTGTGGTCGTCGCCGGGGCAGATGTGTTTCCTGACCCCTGTCCTGGCACTTACAAATACCTGGAGATCCAGTATGAGTGTGTCCCTTACAGTGAGTAACACACACGCACACACACAAACATACATGCAAAACACACACATAACACACACATGCATACACACAAATCAACACACACTCACACAAACATACAATATTTTTTACATTTGTGTCTATTTTTATATTTTCTGTTTTCACTAAAGTTGTGTAAAGCTTAAGCTTTTTAAGTTAGTTATTTTTTGTTTCAGCTTTTTGTTTTGTTTTCAATTTTTTTAAATGTCTGTATGGTTTTAATTATTTTTTGAAAATTTGTTTTTTTAGTACTTCAAAGTAGTTTTTGTACTTTTAAGTGACAAAAGTGTCTTTGTGGTTTTAGTTTTTGTAATTTAATATAGTTAGCTTTAACCCTAATAATAACCCTACACACACAAAAACACACACACATGCGCACGCATTACACACACAAAACCACATTTTTACAGCATTTTTTGTTTTTTATCCTTCCTCATATTCTTCTCTTCTCTTCTCTTCTCTTCTCTTCTCTTCTCTTCTCTTCTCTTCTCTTCTCTTCTCTTCTCTTCTCTTCTCTTCTCTTCTCTTCTTTAAGCCCTGTTTATACTCATTATAATCATCTAAACCAGCAGGATTCAGCAGTGAGAAGTGCTGAACTTCACTTTTACTCAAAAGTGTCTTTATTTAGATACCTTTATTTAGATATTTAGATTATAGTTAATCAATAAAACTGCAATAACATTTAAACACATTATATTCATTACAGATGATTTTGATTTTACACAATATAAAATGAACAAGATCATTGGGTATATTTAGAGTATCAGACTATGTATATGGGTCATTGACGTATAAGGACTTTCGATAGGCCAGTTTTAAAAGACAAAAAAAAAATATTTCTTGTAATTGTTTAAACATTAAGAATGTTGTTTACACATAAATTCATATTAAAAGTTTAAAAAAATAAGTTGTAGTGTTTTCTCATCTCGATGAATTGGCTGTAGCCTTAAAAAATATCATGTGGTGCGACCATGATTTATTTTAAAATTAATTCATTTCCTTAACGTGCTTCATTTTTTTAGATGTTCTCAGTAATTGTTTAGAAAGTAAGTGTATAGAAACAAAGTATTCACATTTATTTAGATTTTTTGTAAATAACGATCTCGTAATAATGATGCAGCAACAGTAACTAAGGAAGGTGAAGGGTCAGTTTAGAGTAGTGGGAGGTTTCTGGTTCAGAATTAACATGTTGCCTATGGCGAGCATTTATTTTACTTTGCTTGGCTGTGGAATCTGTTAAAATAGATTAAAATGGTTATTATATAATTATTTTATATATTTATCAGTAAATTACTAATTATATGTTCTAAATTATTTTACTTATATTTTTTTCTCATATTGTACAAAGATTAAACATAAGATGTCTGAAATGACCCATATTGCATAAAAATATATTCCAAATGATACCAAAAAGTTTTTCATTTATATAAACAATCAATTGAATATAAAAGCACAAAAACTGTAAAACACTCTGAAGTGGTTGCACCCCGTAATATTTGGTCGCACCGCATGATATTTCAAAATTCAGTCAAAATGTACAAGCACAGAATTGGCTACCTAAACAAAATAAGCTAGCTTCCCACAAAATGTCACTAAGAAATGAATAATAAAAATAAATACTATAATAGAAATAACTTAATATTCATTGTTTTTTTTGTTTTTTTTTTGAGGTCATACCACATGATATCCAAGTGTGGAAACTACAAACCAGCCATTAAAAAGGTTGTTGTTGTTTTGTCCAAAAGTTACAAACCTGCTCCATGGGTCATTGGCAAACTGGACCTGTCTTTGAATGGATTTCAACATAAAAGTCCCAAAATGGTAGTTTCTTGATGGTCACACCACATTATATTTTATAAAATGGAAATCATCAGACAAAGTATGTTTGTAAATTATGATGGAAATATAAATACAGAATTACAAAACACTTTAGAAATCATGCCAAATAGTGCAGAAAATGAATCTGAATAAATTTAGGTTACATTTCAAAGACGTTTCCAAAACAACAAAATTTATGTCTGGACGGTCGCACCACGATATTTTGACACTTTGAATAACAGAAAAATAACAAATAACTAATCTTTTTTGAAAAGTTAAAGTGGGTCCATACATAGGAGAGGTGTTTTATATATATGGCATCTTTTCAATGCATTTAAACCCAGTTTTAACTGAAAAAATGCAATCGGACAGAAAATTTAGGCGTCACGTCATTGACCCATATATACAAATTTTTCTATATATTAACAAGATCTTTAAGTATATTTATAATGATTTATTCAGTTTACTAAAGATAGTAGAGAAATACATGATGGAAACATGTTTTAATGAACACACACACATACAGATTTGAAATGTATATATTTTATGTACATTTTATTTGTATATAAACTTAAAATGCGCTTTTAACATTATTGTTCGTTATAAAACAAACATTGTCAGTGATATTTTTATTTTCATTCTTTGGACCCATTTAGTATAAGATGCAGTTTGTCTTTCCAAACACAAACAGACCGAATGAACATATGCTTATATATGCAAGCGTGTGTTTTCAGCATTATTTGCAGTAGTTTTCTGCTGCCTCAGTCGCACAGGCGCATCTGCCGTAATGAAGAGTAAGAAAGTATAAACCAGGCTTCTCTGTTCCCTCCTCTCCTGTGCTGTCATCATTCCTGTCTTCACCTCCTCCTCCCTGTGTTTGCGTTCTTCCTCCCTCAGTCGCTCCTCTCTCCACTCCTCCGGTGGGTGTAGTGCTGTTGGGATGGGGTGTGTTTTCTGTCTCCTCCTGCAGGGCGGCGCTGGAGTCACTCTCGTCTGCGTTTGCCCTTTCAGTGCGGAGCGGCGCGTGGCTAACGGACTCACTCATTCACACGCTCGTTCATTGATTCCCTTCTTTTTTTGCAGTGCATCATGAGACGCGGCTCTTTCTTCATTGCAGCTGAACTGCGGCTCAAAATAAAGTGTGATGAAATTTTGATTGCCGGTACGAAATTACAGACGTAATTTTTTAGGTTCCTCACGCACAGCGGTTTGCTGAGTCCTGCACACTGATGCTTTCATTTCTGCTTTTATACAGGTCATCACGTCACTGCCATCCGCACGTGTGTGTGTGTGTGTGTGTGTGTGTGTGTTTGGATGAGTTTCCTCCGTCTGAAGGGACCAGACTTTGGAGCTGCTGAACCTCTGGAGGAAACTGTGTGTGTGTTTGTGTTTGGACTTTCTCTCGCATGTAAAGGCCTATTCACACCGACAGACAAATGCAAACACAAGCTCAAATGACAATGAACATCATCCAGTGACTTTCTCTGAGGAAATTTTACAAATGTGAATGAAAGTTATTTGCTCATGCATTTGCTTTAATTAAAGCTATAAGGTACAAGAGGCTGTCATATTTTGTGAATATATTCGCAGATAGACCCACTGTTGTTGTGCACGGTCAGTGTTAATATCATTAACTAAAGCTGAAACTAAAACTGTTAAAAAAAAAAAAAGTGAGATAAAACAAATGTTCCGTGAAATAAATTAAAATATAATCAAACTTTCAGTTGCATTTTTACAGTAGATATTTCAAGCATTTATAATTTTTATTTAATTTAAGTTGAAGAAATGAAATGACTATCTAAACTGAGGTTTTTAAAAAACAATAAAAACTAAATAGACATTTAAAAACAAACAAACAATAGAATGGACAAAAACACAAAATGACTTACTTGAACTTAAACTAAAATTAAATTACTAAAACTGAAAATAACTAAAATATAAATCTAAAATTTAAAAAGCAGCAGCTAAACAACTAAAGCAGCAAACACAACTACATAGAAATAAAAACATTTAATAAAAATGACACAAATACACAACAAAATTACTAAAACTTAAAATAAAAAAAAATGAAATTACTAAAGCTGAATATAAATTAAAAGATAAAAATAATTAAAAAAAAAAAGACTAAACAGGCATTCTAAACAGACAACAGACATTAAAAAAAAAAATAAAGCTGACAACACAACAAAATTACTAAAACTTGAACTGAAGTTAAAGTAAAATGACTAGAACTAAAACTGAAAATGACCGCCCTAAACCTGAGACTGAGTAACAAATAAAAAAAGGAATGAAAAGCTAATAAAACTGTCAGAAGCACAACAAAATTACCAGGCTTAAACTAAATAATGATACTAAAATAACAATATGCAGCAAAATGTATGCAAAAAATAGCACAACCGTCGGCGCCTTTCATAGACCATTAACGGTTTTTAAAATGGTTGCACGAGTTTTAACTTTGGGAATCCAGAATTTAGCGTGGAAAGGTTGAAAGGCTACCTTATTTTATTGTTTTTTTTTTTTTTTTTTTTATGGCTATACTGATTTCTGTTTTTTCATATTGATATATTTACTCATCTATTTCTCTGGGTTTTTTTTTAATTATTATTATTATTATCATAATTTTTATGTTTATATTCATATTATTTGTGTATTTTTCTTGTTAAATGTACAGATTATGATGTTTTGGTTATGTAAAAACCCTGTTTATATCAAAACCTACAATAAAAAAAAAAAAAAACTGCCTTACTGAAGCAGACAAAAGCTCTTTACCCACCTTATTAATTCTCTCAGCAAAATAAACAGACTCATTCCCAAAAAAAAAAAAAAAAATGGTTACAATGTAGTAAAAGTACACATTGTTCAATTAAAGCAAATTGATTAGCTGGTATCCCTGATCTAGAACACACAGTGCCTGACGCTCTGCTGTTTATTTTGAAGTGCTGCGGAACATCAGCTCTTATTACACGGTGTGTTGCAGCACGAGCAATCTAATGCATGTTTGATCACGTTCCTGAACGAATGACGGGATCAAATTAATTTGATTTAGTTCGTTTCCGGCTGTGGTGTGAATAGGTCCGTATGAATGTGACTGTCTCTAATAATCTCTGTTTTCCGCAGCGGCCGTGTTGAATGTGTTGGGTTTGTTTGGGTGGGGGGCGGGTGGAGGGATGGAGAGTGGACAGAGTGATCGAGGGCAGATAGAAGAACACCTAATGAACATTCAGAACGTTTCAGATTATTAAATCCATCACACCAGCGATTGGTGGTGTTTAATTGAGGCGTAGCTAGTTCCTGTCCCTTACCCTACCATACCATCACTCTCTCTCTCTCGCTCGCTCTCCCCCTCTCTCTCTTTTCTCTCTCTCTCTTTCTGTTGCAATATTTTCATCTTTCCCCTCTCTCTCGTCTTCTCCCTCATGTGTTTCTCCTTCTGTCTCATGTCTAATAAATTTCACTTGACCTTTAAGCTTGAAAAGAAACGGAAGACTCTGCTGTTGAACTGAAATTTCTCTTTTTTCTCTCTTCTGTGCACCTTCTGCCTGTCTCTCTCTCTCTTTCTTTCTGTCTATCTCTCTCTCCCTCTCTCTCTCTTTCTCTCTCTCTTCATTTATACCTCTCTCCCCTTCTCTATTTCAACGCTTGAATAGAAGTGGACCAAAAAGGTAAAGACCATGTTAACGCCGCAGTTTCTCTCTCCTGTCTTTCCTCATCTCCTCATCTTGTCTTCCTCTCTTCCTCTCTTTCGGTCTCTCTCTTTTCTCCCTGACCCTTGTGATGTGCTCTAGTTTGATGCAGCTCCTTCATTTTCCTCCTCCTCTTGTTCACACACCTTACAAACACCAGGAAGAACCTCCTCTCTCTTTTCTTTCTTTCTCTCTCTTTCTCACACACACACACACACACTTGTTTTCTGCTCTCCCTTTTGATTTGCTTGCTGTTTGAAGCTCATTTATCCTCAGATCCAAACAACACACGCGTCTCTGTTCATCCCTTTGCTTCCCTCAGGACCGACCTGTTGTCGTTTATTTAGCATTTATAAAGAAAACTACTCCTTCTCTTTTAGTAACTGTGTGCACATGCCGTGTTCCTGAAGTGCTTGACCTGAGTGTGTGGGTGTGACGTGATTGACAGCTCTCCCAGCCAATCCCTGTCCTCTGTGTGAACTAACCCGCATCTCATTGGCTCCAAAGGTTCCTGTAGCCCCGCCCCTCTCTCATGACTCTACCTCAAAAACTCTAACCAAAACTGGATTGTAGCAAATCAATTTGACAGCAATCAAACAAACACATCTATCTATCTATCTATCTATCTATCTAATCTATCTATCTATCTATCTATCTATCTATCTATCTATCTATCTATCTATCTATCTAATCTATCTAATCTATCTATCTATCTATCTATCTATCTATCTATCTATCTATCGTGTTCTTGTCTATCTATCTATCTATCTATCTATCTATCTATCTATCTATCTATCGTGTTCTTGTCTATCTGTCTATCTATCTATCTATCTATCTATCTATCTATCTATCGTGTTCTTGTCTATCTATCTATCTATCTATCTATCTATCTATCTATCTATCTATCTATCGTGTTCTTGTCTATCTATCTATCTGTCTATCTATCTATCTATCTATCTATCTATCTATCTATCTATCTATCTATCTATCGTCTGTCT
>JAHKKF010511738.1:0-11397 GCA_019740295.1 Labeo calbasu
TTTGTTGTTGAGTTCCTATCTAATTTCATTGGCTGACGCTGCTATGACCATGGCGTCAGTGCCAAACTTCAGCCACGCCTTCCGTCAAGCGTTGACGCGGACGCCCCGTGTGAACACACCGTTATCCCACTGTTGGTGTTTGTCAGTGCCGCGCTGCCCATTGGGTGGCGCTAGCAAACACGTCTTCCCTGCACTGTCGAGTCGGTCCATTGGGCAGCACAGATGACATGTCAGGGCAGCGCGAGCACTTTAATACCGCGCTGTTTCGTTCCACATTTGGGTTGTTTGGCTTCCCATATATCCCTCTATGTTTGCACGAAATCATTCATGATCCAGCTTCACTTACAGCAGAAGTGAGTATAAGGTTTTTTTAATGAATTTTTGCGATCGCCTTTTCTAATAGAGTGCTAGTTAGCAAGTTTAGTGGCTAAACGTGGCTAACGTAAACAGGCTTGTCTTTCCACAGAGAAAACAGAGGGGTGGGGCCAGCAGAGCTCATTTGCATTTAAAGCAGCCTCGACCAGAATGAGATGATTTTTGCAGAGCTGATTTTGGCAAGGTAAATAGGGTGTTGTTTTACACAACCATTGACAATTTTTAACCAAAGTATTATAGACTTTCCATTAAGACCCTAAAGAATCATATCATCTGATGACTCCTTTAATAGTGGATGTCGACTTTTTCTTGGAGCTTGTTGTGTTATGCAGACCAGATATAATGGGGATTGACATTTTTGAGCTAATGCTAAAATGATTGCTAGTTTGAACAGACCCACATCATGTAACCTTAGGTTTTTGTAAAAGTTATGTTTGTGTGTCTGTCTGTGTAATATAGAAGCCAGTTTCCGCCAGTGAATGAAGATGGAGGATGTAATTGTGACTTTTTTATCTCACAATTTTTTATTTATTTATTTTTTTTAGTTACGTGACGCATACAAGCAATTCTGACTTTTTTTTTTTTTTGGCGCAGAATTGTGTTAAATGAATTTGCAATTGTGAGTTGTAAAGTCAGAATTGAAGCAAATAAACTTGCAATTGCACAAAAATTATTCTGAAGAAGAAAGTCAACTTTTTTTTCCACAAAATTGTGATTTTTGTATATACTACTAGCAACTGGGAGTTTATATCTCACAGTTCTGACTTTATAACTCACAATCACGTGTTAGAATTGTAAGATACAGTATAAACTTGCAATTCTGAGAAAAAAAAAAAAGAAAAAATACGAAATTAAAAAAATCACAATAATTTTTTATTTTATTTTATTATTATTACTTTTTTTTAATTCAGTTGTGAGAACAGGCTCCAAGGACTACAAATCTAAAAGTTTGGACCCTTAATTTTGGCATGTTAATTTTTCCCAATTTCAATAAATTTCATTTATTTCAATTTCTACACATTTTAAATCTGAATGGTAAATCCAGGAATGGAATATCTATCACTCAGATGCAAAAAAAAAATATATATATATATGCATTATGTCAAATGTTATTTTTATTAAGTTTTGAAGCTTGTCCTCATGACCTCATCAAAGCAAATCATATTCTGAATCACCTTCATATCTCGCAACTTTCTTCTTGCACAAAAATGTCTCTTTCTTGAGACTTTTGTGCATACATAAAGAAATCCACCTAAAATTGTTATCTGCAAACACAAACAAATGTAAATGTCATGGAAATTCACTGCTCAAAGTCGGGGTGCCCTGTTATCAAAGTGTGTGTCTTAAACATACTATAAGCAGATGGATGGAAACTGTTACCTGTTAGTGTTAGCTAAAGCAGTACTCATGAAGGTGGCATGGCAGTAAACCTGTTTTTAACTACACCATTAACTGATAGAGGGAGAGAGAGAAGCGTATTAGAGCATTGGAGAGTTGTTATGTTCCATACACGGTGTGCTGAAAGGAGCTCAGCATGAGAATTTCTAATCAGCACACACCTAAATAAACAGGTCACCAGGGGTCTAGGCTGTGGAAAGTGCCTGTGAGAAAATCAAACCTGTTTGTGGTTAAAAATGAGCTTGCTGCGACCAGGATAGAATGAGGAAAAATTATCCATTTAGAACATTGTTTATAAATGTCCAAAACTATAATAATGAGACACATTCTGCATGCTTAATTAACCATGGCAATTTGAGCTTTGGTTTGCCACAAGGGGGCGCACTACGTGGTTTCAGCTGCAAATTTAAACAAAATAAAAAAATACAAATTAAAGCTGCAAGCCGCGATGAAAGGGCCCTCGCACCCGGGCTCGCTGCCGACTAGTGGCTTTAGGAAAACAGTGAACGGTGGGCAGTATGCTTGTAATATAGTAAATAAAGGAGGAATGTGTCAAAGTCATTTATATGTGCCAAACTTCCTACTGCTAGCTGGTGGCGCTATGCATATAACTGAATATTGGAATGTAGATGTGTTCAGGCCTGCACTTTTATCAAACATATTAAGTTTGGTGCAGATTGAACATAGTATGCTTGAGCAAGTGTAAGACATGACATATCCTGCTGCCAACAGGTGGCGCTATGATTATATCTGAATATTGGCCTTTAGGTGTCTTCAGGCCAGGACTCTTACCAAACGTGAAGTTTGGGGCAGATCAGACATTGCATGTTTAAGTTAGTGTAAGTTAGTTGGAGTTCGTTCACGTACGACACCTGGAAATGGCAAAAATGATACAAAATTTGCCGGGAAAAATCTAAATAACTTACTTCCTGTTGGGATTTGGATTTTGTACCTGGAGACTTTTTTGTAGGTATTGGTGTGTTGCGTGTGTGCCGATTTTCATAAATGTACGTGAAACGTAGCTCGAGGTGCACTCCGTTGAAAGTGTATAGGTGGCGCTATCGAGCTATTTTGCCACATCCACTTCTAAAACCCATATCAGATGTAAATGTTCGCTACTTCTGAGGCATGTGCAAAGTTTTGTGAGTTTTCGGGCATGTTTAGGCCCCCAAAAATGTGATTCATTCATTAAGAAGAAGAAGAATAATAAACGGAGCAATTCCAATAGGGTCCTCGCACCACCGGTGCTCGGGCCCTAACCAGGATTATGCAAAAAATCCAAATTTAGGATCAAGTTCCCTTTCAGTTTATTTCAACCCCACAGAAAGATGAATTTACGACTGTTTTTCTGTACTGCAGGTCAGAAAAAAAGGTTTGCAACATATTTCACTAATTTTCTTGTTTATTGCCCGTTATGTAGTTTTATTTTCTTAATCAAACAGATGGTAACAGTTTACAGTAAGGTTCATTAGTTAACATTAGTTAACTACATTAGTTAATATGAATTAATAATGAACAATACTTCTGCAACATTTATTAATCTTGCATTGTGTTTGTTAACATTAATGCACTGTGAACTAACATGAACAAACAATAAATTATTGTATTTGTATTAACTATTGTTAATAAATAATGTAATAAAATGTATTGTTTATTGTTTGTTCATGTTAACTAATATTAACAAATGACACTTTATTGTAAAGCATTACCAAACATTACCACAATTTGGTGTAAACTAGAGCATTTCTGGAACTGAAATGTTCATGGTCAAAATAAAATAAAATAAAATAAAATAAAATAATGAAAAAATTTAAATAAAAATCTAATTCTATGGGCAGTATCTATGATATTGTATTTATTTCCCTAGCAGTATGCTGTGTGTGTATTGCGTGGCAATTCAAATAAATAAATAATCAAACAAACATTAAAAACTTGCATCAGTTTGGCAAAGTTCAATTTATTTTCTACTTCCTAATTTCAAATGACAATTACATATTTTTGTACATTCAAATTTTAATTGTAAAATCAGGAATTGAACTGGAAATTCTTAATTCATTTTTAATCTAATTCTGAATGGTGCACAAATCTTCAATGAACGTACTCTTTTGGTCAGCTAAATTATTTCATTTCATAAAATAATTCAAATTATAGTTATAATTCTGTTGTTTCTCACCTCAGTTCAAATGTAGGAATTGAATTGTACTCTGAGAGTCTTTATCAATTCAATTCCAAAGGATGCACATAAACATCCTGTCATAAACATAATGTAAAAATTTAAAATACTGAAATACATTTTTGTTCATAATAAATAAATAAATAAATACATACATATTAGAAAGAAGAAAGAAATCCCAGTCATCGTGACCATTTACTCGCCTCAAGTTTTAGAGAGGTTTCATTTATGCGTCAAGCGAATGTGAGTTTCTTTGGTTTCACAATTGAGACATTTTTAAAAGCATGCATTCTTCTGTAAAAGCAACATCCATATCAGTTGCAGATGTGGCCTTCATTGCGAGAGGAGCACAACGTCGGGGTGCCAAGGGTAACAGGATAATGAAATATCACCCCTGCATTTCTCCTCCTCAGGCCTGCTGCAGTAAAGCAGTTCCGCACATGCCACCATTTGATTTAGTCCTGTTTTCTTTTTTAAATGAGTGTAACAGTAGGCGGCTGTAAATTTCACTGTACGGGGAACGCAGAAGCTAAATGTGCAAGATTAGCTCACATTTAGCTGTGCATGCGTTCCCATGCTGTTTCTCTGGATTCACTTTGATAACATGGGAACACATTACTGAGAATCAAGATTCATTAAAATATTAATATAGATGCAAGTCACGTCAGAAAGATCGTATTCATGAGTTGAACACACATGAGCGCCACCACAAAGTCAAATTTCATCTACTTAAATTGAATAAAAACCAAAAACACATGGATGCACATTCTGTATGCATCATTTTGTAGAAGCAGAGTTTGTAAATCCTGTTAAAAAAGGGTGCATTGCCATTTTGTTGCGACCATAGTAACTTGAACACACCTGGCATTTTAATTACGACTTCCCAGCTTGTAAATACAAACTGGCCATACGTAAACACAAGAGCACAAAACAGGAACACACAGAACCAAAGTAACTACTCTTAAGCTAGGTAATAATTGCTACTCTTAATAGTTTCTCCCAGACGGCAATTACATTAAATGGAGAGCGAATGGAAATTTTAAATGGAGACCGTAAAATACAGAAACGCACCTTTATATTACTTTGCCAAATGCTATTAAACAGAAAAAGAACACTGGTGCATTTCCGCCATTTACTGGACTAGACCGTAAAGTGCTAGATGGTATAAAGGAAAACAATATTGTTTACCCTGATTTTATTGTACAGTTGTATTTAAAGAGTTGTTTTTCACCAGAACTGATCAGAGTACTCTTTATTAAACGTTAAAATTAGTCACAACATAATGGTGTTGCATTGATTTGAATTGAATTTTTAGGTAAAGTATCACATTAAGGAACAAACTATGAAGTTGGCTTATATAAAGCCTAGCATGAAAGTTTGAAGCAGTTTAAAAACTTGAAGTTTAAAGGTTTAGATAGATAGACTCGATAGATGTTGATAACATGCTAGCATGATGTAGCACATTAACATGTTTTAACATGGCACTATCATGTTTTTAGTATTTTAACATGATTAATAACATGTTTTAGCACAATTAGCATGTTGCTAACATGATAAGTGTGTTGTTAACATGTTTCTAGCATGTTTCTAGTATGATTAGCATGTTTTAGCATGATTAGCATGTTGCTAGCAAAAAAAGGGTTTAGAACTAGCTGATTCAGAGAAAAAAAAATCCTAAAACAAACAAACAAACAAACAAAAAACCACGCAGCTAAAGCAAGTTGATTTAGCAAAAAAAAAAAAAAAAAGCTAAAACCAGCCTAAGCTGGTAGTCTAGTCTTAGTAGATTCTTAGTTTAAAAAAGCTTAAACCAGCTGATTTAGCACAACAACAACAAAAAAAAACGAACTAAAACCAGACTAAGATGGCTGTCTAGTCCTAGTTGCTGTTTATGCTTGTCAAACCAGTCAAAAACAGTCAAAAAGTGGCCAAAGCCACTTTAAAACCAGACTAAGATGGCTGTCTACTCTTAGTTGCTGTTTATCCTTGTCAAACCAGTCAAAAACAGTCAAAAAGTGACCAAAACTACTTTTAGCTGTGTTTCAGTAGGAAGTTGGCAAACTTTGCTATAGCAATAGGCAACTCATATACACCATACACTGTAAAAAATAAATACATAAATACATAAATAATTGTTTCAACTTAAAATGTTTAGTTTAGTCAACTGAAATATTCCAGTTGTCACTTGAATTAACATGAAGTAATTTAAAATTTCAAGTTGACTAAACTAAAAAAAATTAAGTCAGCGGGATAACAAATTATATTAAGTTGAAGCTACTTTTTGAAATATTTTTTTGTTACAGTGTAAGTCTCATTGTACAAAAGTTTTAACCCCCTCATTGAAAGTCTATAGAATTGTAGATTGTTTGATAGTCTGGTTTACGAAAACCATAAGTTGGATCAGTTAAAAAATATATAGCACATCAAGTCAGACCAGTCTTAAGGTCTGACCTAAGTTTGGTGATTGTGTCTTTAAAGCTCTAAGAGGAGATAGTGTTTACATTTTGGCTCAGAAGAAGAAGAAAATTTCTTCTTTATTATTTTGAGATTGATTTTGAGGTTAAATGTCACCTGGATATGTTTCCACGTGATTCAACTACTTGCTTGCTACTTTCCCTAACAACACAACTACCTAAAATGAACTCTGTTTAATCAGAAGTGTAGCGTGAGCACCACCATCTGGCAGAGCATTAGAGCAGCCACTAAAAGTCGTCTCTCTGATCTAGTTAAAGATTCACTCAGTCTGCTCCTCTCTCACTTCACAGAGGTACCACGTGGAAATTCACCTCATCAGCACAACTGTGGCCACTAAAAAAACAATTATCTTCTCTCCTCTCCCGCTGGGGCAGCAGAGATGGGCTTTATATATTTCTGTTGACTGGGCTTTTAAAGAAAACGGCTGTTTGGATTAACAGCAGATGGAATGACACGGACATCTGTCGGACATTTTGTTTAGCCGAGCACAAACGTAAGCCCAACACGGCAATTTAGCTTCTGTTATCGTGTTTAAGTTCTCATCAGCTAGATGTAAGCTGCCGCCGTGGGAGTTGTGGACAACAAATATTAGTCAGCCTTAAGACTGCAGCTCAATAAAATGTTGGGTTTGTCTGAGCTGAAGAGATGATAATGTTTTTAACAATGAGAGATAACACAATCACTTTGTACTAAAATTTAGTGAGCCTCCTGCAGAGGCAACTTTTTAAGGTATTATAGGTTCTCAAAATTGTTTTAAAAGTTAGACAGCAAAATTATGGTGCCACATTCAAAGGTAGCATCATTTGTGGAGTATAGACAAGCCCAAAAAGCTATGTGAACCCCTAGGAAATATGCAGATAATCAATATTAATGAAATAAAATGCCACTTAAGTGTATTTCAGCATTCAGTTTTAATAATTTTGTCATGCTTTAAAGGAGTATACTAAATTGATGTGTTGAGTAATATAATAAAGCACATGTAAAGTATGTTTAATTGTAGTGTTTTATTACATATTACATTTAAAATTAATATACTTCAATTGTAGTAAATTGCAACTTCATTACAAATGTGTAATTACAAATATATTTAAATGCATGACATACATATTTTAGTAGAAATGATATTAAAGTGTATTTTACTTTACCATAAATGGTTGTCATTATATTTTGCAGTACAGTTTAACCATATTTCAAAGACAATAGAAGTACTTAATAAGTCTTATATATGTGGGGTCAAGAAAGCACTATTAAGTTCAAATGATTGCATTTACTATAAAACCATAAATTTACTATAAAACATTTAATTTAATTGCAGTTTACATGCAATTAAGTGCTTGAAAACATTAAATTTTCACCTAAGTATACTATTTTAAAGGAAGCTATTATTTGCGTAGCAAGTACTCTTTTAACTCTCTGGGGACTGAGGGGGTTTTGAGGCCCTGGAGAAGTTTTGACATGCCCTGAGAAAAACTTTCCATAGATATATTTCTTATGTCTGTGTGACAAGTATGCGTGTCATTTTTCACATATTGCACTAAGTGCAAATAGCAATGTATTTTATTTATAGTAAGTGAAAATAGCAGTATTTTTTTAGCGATATGCTATTTACACAAATTTTTATTTTATTTTATTTATTTATTTATTTATTTTTTCTGTTATGTTATTTTCATTGCAATTATTATTTGTTAGATATTATGAACTAGTTAGTTATCTCTAACCCTAAACAATAAACACCCACTGGGCATTTTATTTTCCACTTTTTAAACTTTTCTGTTATATTTTTTCATGAAAATACACTTAACAAAATTATAAACGCAACACTTTTGTTTTTGCCCCCATTTTTCATGACCTGAACTCAAAAATCTAAAACTTTTTCTATGTACACAAAAGGCCTATTTTTCTCAAATATTGTTCACAAAGCTGTCTAAATTTGTGTTAGTGAGCACTTCTCCTTTGCCGAAATAATCCATCCACCTGACAGGTGTGGCATATCAAGATGCTGATTAGACTGTATGATTATTGCACAGGTGTGCCTTAGGCTGGCCACAATAAAAGGGCACTCTAAAATGTGTAGTTTTATCACACAGCACAATGCCACAGATGTCACAATTTTTGAGGGAGTGTGCAATTGGCATTCTGACTGCAGGAATGTCCACCAGAGCTGTTGCCTGTGAATTGAATGTTCATTTCTCTACCATAAGCCGTCTCCAAAGGTGTTTCAGAGAATTTGGCAGTACATCCAACCAGCCTCACAACCACAGGCCACGTGTAACCACACCAGCCCAGGACCTCCACATCCAGCATCTTCACCTCCAAGATCATCTGAAACCAGCCACTTGGACAGCTTCTGCAACAATCAGTTTGCATAACCAAAGAATTTCTGCACAAACTGTCAGAAACCGTCTCAGGGAAGCTCACCTGCATGCTCGTCGTCCTCATTGGGGTCTCGACCCGACTGCAGTTCGTCGTTGTACCCGACTTGAGTGGGCAAATGCTCACACTCGATGGCGTCTGGCACTTTGGAGAGGTATACTCTTTACGGATGAGTCCCGGTTTTCACTGTGCAGGGCAGATGGCAGACAGCGTGTATGGCATCGTGTGGGTGAACGGTTTGCTGATGTCAGCGTTGTGGATCGTATACAACAGCATGTTCCAGTTCCTGCCAATATCCAGCAACTTCGCACAGCCATTGAAGAGGAGTGGACCAACATTCCACAGGCCACAATTAACAACCTGATGAACTTTATGCGAAGGAGATGTGTTGCACTGTGTAAGGCAAATGGTGGTCACACCAGATACTGCACATTTTAGAGTGGCCTTTTATTGTGGCCAGCCTAAGGCACACCTGTGCAATAATCATGCTGTCTAATCAGCATCTTGATATGCCACACCTGTGAGGTGGGTGGATTATCTCGGCAAAGGAGAAGTGCTCACTCACACAGATTTAGACAGATTTGTGAACAATATTTGAGAGAAATAGGCCTTTTGAGTACATAGAAAAAGGTTTTGAGTTCAGCTCATGAAAGATGGGGGCAAAAACAAAAGTGTTGTGTTCATAATTTCGGTCAGTGTAAATGCCTTTCCGATGTCAAATGTGATGTGAAAAGTGAGAAGAACAAGTTTGGCAAAAGACACATTCGAATGTAATGTTGTCCAGCCCAACCACAAGTTGCCAACAGTGCGTGCTATTTACACAGTGTAAATAGACACTCTGTAATAATTTTGTTGATTATCAAAGTCCCTTGTAAAGAAAGTAGGTTAACTTGGTGGCCACCTCTGTGAGCTTTTTCCAGTTATGCAAATGCAGCTCCTATCAAATTGAATGGGGAAGAACAAAATCTTAAAAATAGTTTACCATTTCAAATCAGGAATAGAATCTGATGACTGATATCGCAAATTGTACTGGTATCAAAAAACAGTTTCAGGCTAGTCCAGCTACTGCACGTGCATTAATGAGTAGGCATTGCCTCTATTAAAACTGTATAGTCTGCATCTGAAATGGCATGCTCTCTCTAATTTTGTTTTAAATAAATATTTCTTAATGTTAAAAAGTATGTTCTATATCAGTGTGTGTAGCATGAATGTAATCCAGACATACTACATCCATTGCGTCACTTCACTGCCATTCAAAACTCCTCTCCTGTGGCCTCATGGGATAGTAAAGTGTCCATCAGTTATGCACTTCAGAGTCTCGTCGGAAATCATTCAGCTTCCTTTTGCCTACTATTTTATGAATGCAGTGAATTCATACATACTACTGTTTGTTTTCATCCAAACATTAGTACTTTTAACAGAAATGTTGGACTTTTGGTCCTCTATCAAAAATATGATAGGTTAACTTCAACTCCATCTTGCGGACACTCGACTACAGTAGCTTTCAGAAGTCAGACCATGTGAGCACCACCTTCTTCAGTGTCATTGGTCATCAGGACCACAAGCTAGGGGTTAAACTTTCCTTGCGCAGATCACATGCAACCCTGGGAACAAGGCTATCAGCTTCAACATAAAATAAAAGATTTCTCAATTTTGTAATGTCACTGAACATGCCCACATCCGGTCAGCGGCAGTTACTGTAACACACGCACGCCAGTGAAATTTACCAGCTGTCATTAAAAATAAATGATCTGAGTGGCCAGTTACATAAACTTAGCCTTTATGTTTAGATTGTCTTTTAAGTAGATTTGGGGTACTTGGACTCGGGCTTGGTCTGAAACATTGTAGTCCACCCATAGTCTCGAACCCAACACTAGTCTTAACAAGTAGTCTGACCTACATAGCTGTTAGCCAGAGGTAATCAGTTTTTGATTTCAGACTAGACCAATGTACGTTGTTATGTAATGTATCTAAAAGTAATGTGTGTGTGTGTGTGTATATATATATATAGGGGTGGAGCCGAACCCGAATACGGTATTCGGAAAGGCACAAATAGCTTGTTTTTTACTAATACTTATTTCGAACAAATACTTAAAAAAAAACAGGCGTTTCCTCATGAGATCGCAGTGCATGCCCGCATGAGTGAGTGAGTGAGTGACGATCAGGAGTCGGGGGGGTGGGGGCCGTGCTCGAAATTGAGACCGTTTTGGTCGCATATGCTCCCAAAATTTAATCTGCGTGACCTCAAAATATATTTAGAAGCATTTGTGTGAGTGCGAGAAATCGCTGTGGTGCGACTTGTTTTTATTTCTTTACAAAACTTTCGCTAGCCTAACTACTGCCCAGACTGCTGTGAGCTGATACAGTGAAAGTTTCGCCGTTCTCTCCAACATTACATAACTAACTAAACTTGATCTTTACATTCTTAACTTTAATGCAGATTTTAGATACTAGCCGTCAATCACTCCCTGTCACTGACACTGCGCTCCGCTGAAACTCGGAACTGGCCGTTTTTTTCTCTCTTAACCAACCTCTGTTCCAGATTTGCACAAACTACATTGCAATTAGGGGTGTGTGATATGACGATTTTTGATTGTGGACAA